>VNJW01010206.1:0-148072 GCA_008042615.1 Drosophila auraria
GGCATTGCTTTTAAGCCTATTTAGCCCAATATATTTCCTTTCGAAATGTCTATTACAAATTCGCGCAGTTCGTTTATTAAAATTGTCATCCAAATGGCATAATTCAACCCATTTCTTGAGTCTATTATCATCTGATGGAAATGAAAACAACTTAAATGGAAAGGAGCTTGATGAATCCCTATAGCTCCTCCTGCAGCACTCAATAATACACCTCCGACCATTTTTCCTAATAATTTGCTCATTCATTGCAAAAATATACAAAAGAATATCCGGACAAATTAATCTATTTTATACTTGCTTTGATTACGATACCACCACGGACACTCGGAACAGCAACACAGGCGTTTTGAAAAAAACACGCTATATTCTAAACTAATTAATTTCACTTTTTTAGTTTTGCACTGTAAATATCACCGCACAGAAGCACAATCAAAAGCGAAGTAAGAAATGCTTGACTTTTTCTATCGAATGGCGCGTAAAAGGCGCGTAAAAAAGGAATGCATAATGCGCGCCAAGCTTGTAATCAAAACAAACTAAAGAAAAACAATAGAATTGGTGCGCAGGTTATCAGTCGGCCTATTGCTTGCATTGCCAAAAGCAACATATTATAGAAATAGCAAAGGCAAATAACAATTAAAATTACACTGCGAATCATAAAGAAAAAAAAATCAACCCAAGATCATTAAACTTTCAAGACAAGTGTCCTAAAAAATGTAAACAAAACAAAGCCAATCAGCTGTTTTTGTTTCTGCCGCTTCCCGCTCCCCTTAAAAGCAATCGTCGGTAGGGTATGCAGGCACCATCCGCTCGCATAACAACAATAACAGCTGACTTGATTTCCCAACCACATAAGAGCAGTCGGTGTTTTAAGTGACACCGACTGCAATATGCCCTGTTCCTATCTCAGTAGATGAATTTTTATTATGCAATTTATTATATATACAAAACATTTCACTGCTGCCACTGATTTGAATTTGTAAACAAATATAAAATGTGTGCTGAAACATTAAGAAATATATTATAACATATAACATTCTTATTTTTACAATTAACCCAATTGTGAATATGCCCATATTGTAGGGTACCCAGTATGAAAAGTACAAAAAGACGAAATATTCTTGCTGGGTCGAAATGAAATGATCGCACACATGCACCCGTGTACGTGAATGCATGAACACGCATACATATAAAGAAGAATTCAAGCGCAAAGCAAACTTCTTGAAGATGCGCCACTCTGCGACTGAACGAGCGAACTCTCGCAATCAGTGTGCGGCATAAGAATGAGAGAGCGAAGAGAGAGAGAGAGCCGCGAGAGAGCGCGGGGCCCGCCGCTCACAGGCCTGGGGCCTGTCGCTAAGAAATTTTTGCGTCCATTTTCGTTGTATGAAATGAGTAGTCTATATGTTGTATGGTTAGTGGTATAATGCACTGCCCCTCAACGAACTTCGAACCTCAGCAGGATAAGCTGACGCTGGTCCTTTGAGCAAACGAACGGGGGAAGAGCGACGGCGACAGCGAAGGGATATCCTAGTCGTCGTCAATACGCCCGAGTGGCCATTGCCGTCGCCATTGCCGTTTGCCTTGAGCTGGCTGAGCGGGCGTGCGTGTTTTCCTTCATTGGTGATAAGACACGCAGCGCGATGTGTGTGCGGAGTGTGTGTGTGTGTTGGGGTCTCCTGGCTGCCAGTCATTATCCCTTTGTCACACATACACACCCGCACGTTTTCCCACACTCGCACAGCCAGCATCGAGGAAGCAAAACAATTCCGTTTACATTTCCCACATCCCTCACACCCGCACAACCGCACACACACAGCCGCCCGCCCGTAATGGCGTGTGCCGCCTACTTTTTTCCCGATTTCGCTGCTCGTTTTTGTTGCTTTGCATACTTTTCGGGGGCGAACCGCTGCCGCTGGGAACCGCACACATGTGTGTGCGACAAACAAACAAAGAAAACAAGCAAACAAACAAACAAACACACCGAGAACAGCCCCAAAAACAGGCGAGCAACAACAACAAAAAGCACAACAATGCAATGCGTGCAAATTTTTAGAAAAATATACAAACAGCGCAAGTCGAGGGGGCATTATCTCATGTGGCAGGCGCAGGATTCACAGGATTCTGGCTGCCGCGCTTAAATGCCGCTTAACATATTTGATTTTTCTTCCTTTTTCCCAATACATTTTTGCGTGTTTTTTCCCGCTGTTTTTGTTGTTTTTTTCCGTTTTGTTAGCCTTTGTTTGCTTTGGTTGTTGGATTGCTGTTGCTGTCAAGCTGGCATATAAATTTGCATTTCGACAAGGCGCGCCAGTTCACACATGTTAACCCATTAATGCTGGGGAATATATACCGAAATTGGTTGCCAAAAAATATAGAAAAATATAATATATCCCTGCAGCTGGAATACAAATTGTTTTGCAATGGGTTAATTTCTGACAGCCATTGAACACGGTTCGGTGTGCTCTTTAGAATTTTGGCGCCTTCATTTGAATGCCGGAACACGTTTTTAAATAAATCAAAGCATTAATTATTCTCGCATGCATAAATCGTCGATGCTGTCGATGCTGCCTGCCGCCTGCCTCTGGAAAATTGAGTGCTGATTTTCCTTCTGTTTTTCCAAGCCCCCCGCTGCTGCTGCTGCTGCCGCTACTCCCACTGCCAACACCTCTCCGCAGAGTTTTATTAGCTACGCATAATTGCTGCGGCAATAAAGTTGTTCTGTTCTGCCCTTCGGCCCTGCTCTGGCCGAAAAGGAAAAGGACACACGAGACCTGGTCCTGGTCCTGATCCTGGGAGGGTGGAGAGCACATCCTAGTCCTCGTGGAGCGTGGCGGCGCGTGACCCGACAACATAACGACATTTAAGTGGCCACCGCAGCAGCAACATCAGTGGCTCATATCAGGCTCTAGGCGATGGGCGATGGGCGGTGGCCGGTGGGCGTGGCTGGGGCCATGTTTGGCAACATGTTACAAAAAATTGATGCCATTGCTGTTTTTCCATCTATTGTTGCTGCAGCTGCACACACACGCAGTATTTATTGTTACAAGCTGGCAAGGAAAACACACGGCGGATAAGTTAAAAAAAAGCTTTAAAATTGAAGAGATTTAAGGAACTTTTTTTATATTTTTTATATTATATTTTTAAGGGTGTATTTGTTTTTGTTAATTTTATGATAACAAAATGGGACTTTACTCAGTTTTAAGCTAATTTTTTATCAGAGAAGATAATAAAATAAAATATTTATATATTTTCCCTTTGAAAATTATTTAAGAATTTTAATTGATAAGTAACAGAGACTTTTTATGGTAAATATATATTTTCAAGACCTCAACAATTCCTTAAACTATCATCCTGCTCCTCCCATCCAGCATATCACTTGCTCCACCATCGCCTGCCCATCAGTTTCAGCGTTACAGCGTCTGTCAATGCTGTTGACGCTATTGCTTCCGCCAGCGTGTAAAGCGCGTAAAGAAAATTATATTTAATTACTCAAGCAGAAGCATGACAAGTGAAAATGTCGCCCGGGCTTCCAGCAAGCAGGACCCAGAGAGTCCAGCGTCCAGAGTCAGGCTCAGCAGGCTTGTCAGCTTGTCAGGAGCAGGCGCCAGTGCCAAAGCCGCCGGCGCATTGGTCACTCTCCGCTGCCGTTGTCGTTGTCGTTGCTTTTGCTTTTGCTTTTGTTTAAATTTAAATTCTATAAATAAATCTGCATGAGGCACGGGGCCATGTTGGCCATAAGCACAAGCAAGTGGGACTGTGGCTGCACTTGGCATCGCTGTTGGCCACTAAACAAAAGCAGGAACTGTGTTGTCTCCCTATTTGACTCCCCTTTCGTTGCCAACACACAGGCTCGCTGGGCCGAAAATCGCAGGACACTTATTTCTGGTGGGTGGCGGTCCCTAAAAAGGGGAGATTTCAGGATGTCTGTTTGGGTCAGATGGGTCTTTTCCCTGGTATTATTTAGTGCTTTTATTTAAAGTTACGGAATTGATCAGATCTGGAAAGATTTTCAGCTTCTGAACTAATATTTTGGAATTAGGATTTATAAAAGTTGCAGAGTAAAGGAAATTAATTTAAAACAATTAAATATAAGCCATGTGGCCCCTTTAAGTGCTTAACATAAAATTAAGCTTTGGAATCAGGAGGATAAAGAAAGAATAAATAAAAAAATAATAAATAAATACCAGAAATTTTCTTAAATAATTTTACTAACTTCTCCATCACATTTTTATGCAGGAAAATTACTTTGAAATTTGATGATTAGTTAGGATATCAAAGTATGTACTAGGATCTTTTTTTATAGAGACTTTTAAAGATAAACTAACTCTTAATTTAATCAATATAAATTAGCAAACCTGTGAGATAATTTCCCCTGTCATCTTCCATTTATCTTGGCTCTCAACACAACTATCAACATACACCTGATCGATCTACTGTATTCTCTATATATTCCATTGAAATGTGACAAAAATTCCTATGGCTTGGTGAACTCAATGTTTCTTTATGCCATTACATTATGTGTGTCCCTTCTGCAACGGGATGGTAATGCATTCGAATCGACAGAACGACTCGAACGACTCGAACGCCTCGAGCACAATGTTAATCCGATGTAAGCTCGTGTCCGGAATCCACAGATCTCCACGTCATGCTTCAATTGTTCCCAACATATTGTTCTCGACGGGCAAACACACACACACACACGGAACCATCACATGTGCTCACCTTTGCCATCAAAAAGCAACCACAGGGGAGAAGCAGGACGAGCACAAAAAATAACCATAAGGACGAAAACATGGGGGCGGCGCTGGAATGGCTGTGTGGAAATAGTAGTAGAGATAGGAGAAAGCGAAAATGAAAAAAATCTCAGCTGCAAATGACTTGTGTGCCATTGAGATAAACCCAAAATTTATTTATTTTTACCATAAACCCGAATGCAGTCAAGGCAAAAAGGACTTTTGGCCATTGTGTGTGTGCTCTGTGTGTGGCAGGCATTTTGTTGAGCCTGTATTTGTGTTTGAGCTTTCGGCAGCAGCAACAAAAGCGATGACGATGGCAACTAACTACAAATCCGTAGGCAATTAATTTGGCTGGAAAACCCCAAAAATACAAAACACACCCGCATATCGCTCTGCCTGTGTGTGTGCTCTCTGAGAGTGTGTGTATAAAATAGGCAAAAATATTAAATGGAAAGGCATACCGCGCTCGCCTCACGTCAGTCGCAAAAAACCAGAGAAGCCTGGCCAAGGAAAAAAAGCAGTTTGAATGGAAATTCAATTGAGTGACATGAAAATGGAATTTTTCATATTCCCCCCGCTGCTCCTGCTGTTCCTGCTGCTGCTGCTGCTCTCTCATCTCATCTCAGCAGCTCCTGTTTGGCTGCCAGGCACATCACAAACACAGTTTGTTCTTCATGTTGTTGCTCCTGTTGCCGCTGCTGCTGCTGCTGCTGGTGCTGCTATTGTTGTTGTTAGCCGCAATAGTATCCTGGCATAGAGCGAGCGAAAGCAAACGCCTGCCAGCGATTCCAGCCACATCCTCCCACTAGCACGCTCAGCGTAGGAGTCCTGTCGGAGATTATATCCCCGCTCTTGTCATTGCCTCCTCTCCCGCTCTTTTGCTGGCAACAAAAAAAAGTTTGCTTCTGACATTTTCATAATTAGGTATTCAAAATCTTTAATAACGGTTACTCTTGCTGGTTGCCGCTGCTGCTGCTGCCGTTGCTGCTGCTGAGAGCTGCCAGTTGCCATTGCTATTACCAAACACACACACAGCCCACACATATACGCGCATTATCCTTATAGAGTTTTTGTGTCTTTGGGGCATTCAAATGCGGTAGCGTAGCTAGAGCGTATATGTTGCTGTTGCTTGTTGCTATTGCTAGGTTGCTGCTGGTGCTTGTTGCTGCTGCTGCTGTCACTGCCTGTCTTGTCTTTAAATGTTTTCCACTTTGAGTGCCAACTGATGGCGGGTTGTCAGCTCTTTAACTCACAAATCAATTGTTAAGACGATTTTGTAACGAAATTAAGACGTGGGAAGGGTTGTTTTGTTACAGGAAGTCGTGAGGATACTTATTTATAATGTTTTTTAAGTATTGTTAAGTATAACAAGACAAGAGCTGGATATTTATAGATTCTTTACTTGTCATAGGCAGATTTGATCGAGAGAGAGAGAGCAACACTTCCGCCCTTGCAAGAGCCATCTGACAGCCGGGCTGCCCACTTGTTCCGATCATCTATCGCTGATCAGTTAAGGTTGCCACCTAGTTTAACATCTGCAAGCAATGCAACGCCTGCTTCTCATTTGAAAGGTTTCATTACAATTTATGCAAAATAAAGCTTTAAATGTTTGAGGTAGTATGATTAACCCAGCGGTGAAAGCTTAAAATACAAATAAATATGAGATCCTGAAGGTCCCTAAATATAATTGAGACCAGCTAATAATAAATCTAAGCCCAATTGCATCCTTTTTTTTCTACAGAAACCCTCGGCCATCTTAAAGTGTATAATTGCTGCTGTCATCAGACCAACTTTGCACCATCATCTCTACGCTTTCCCCTTTCTCAACGGCTCGCCTTTGTCCACACTTCACTTGCAGTCGACATTTTTACGCTCTTCACTTTGGCCCAAGCAGGAGCAGAAGGAAAAAGAGAGTCCCTTCTTGGCTTTTCACGTCCAAGACAGGCCAGGCGGCAGGATTGCCGCTGACGGCGACAATTTTAGCGCGGACAACCGCTGAGCAACTGTCGAGAAAGGAAAGGCAAGGCAAGGATGGGCCAAGGATGGGCGAAACGAGCCTTAATAGGCAGCCCCCGAGGGCAACTAGCAGCGAACATCGCCATTACCATCCATGGAGGAGTGTTATCTGCCGGCACTCAGTTGCCGTTGCCGATTCCCATATCTGGGCATTCCCAGCCAGCGCGCCTTGCCTGCCCCCCGCCAACCCTTATCAAAAGTCAGTCAATGCCACACACAAGCACGGCCACGGACGGGACGGGACGGGGACAGACACCCAAACAAACAGCTTCATCCTGACCTGCTGGCCTAGAGGACGCATCAAGTGGGTTGAGGATGGTGGCTGAGGGTGGTGGCTCTTGCTCTTTTCGTCCTGCCGCTGCTCCTGTTCGTATTCCTGATTTTGTTTGCTGCTGAATTGGCGCTGAGCAAACAACTTCCTTATCGGGGCGATACACGCTGCCGCCAGATAAACACGAGTGACGCATGTGCAGCAGCAGTAGCAGGAGAAGCATCAGCAGTTACAGCAGCAACAACGTGTCATTCATTGTTTAAAATAAAAATTAATAATTCAATTATGCGTCAACAGCCAAGGCAAACATTGCTCTCTTGTTTGTCCGCCTTCATAGGTACGGAAAAAAAATCTTTGGTCTAGGAAATACCAGCTGAAAGATATACTACTCTTGAAATTAAATAGAAAATGTAATGTTAAATATGTACAGACTTACCCAATAAATATGGGTTAGACCCTGTTGGTTTAGATTGTAAAAATAATACAATAAAATTGAATAAAATAAAGTGTTTTCTTACTTAAAGATTGCATAAAAAAGCGTTATATTCCAAACAACAGAAAAAAGAGGTAAAGATTAACCAAAGATAACCATTTTGGGTATAATACATTTATAAGTATTTTAGCATCTGAATTAACTTTTAATTAACATTCTAAACTATGCTCTTAGAAGAAAATGTATGTAGAAAATGTAAATATGGAATATTCATATAGTAATGTTATTCAATGATCATATTCTTCCATATCTTAAACCCTCAATTTATGACCAAATTACCCATATATCTGAATATGTATTCCCACATTCTTTATAGCGCCTTTTCCCTAAGTGTACATACTTATATTTTTTTTGCGACTGGCCATTTGAGAGCGGACTTTTGGACAGAAGCTGGCCCGGTCTGGTCGCAGCTGCTGCCTGCCGATGTATGCCACTCCAAATTGCCGTGATTTCATTCAATTTGTCGCAGCGGCAGCAGCAGCAGCGGCAACAGCAGCAGCAGCAACAAATGTTGCCACTTGCCCGGCAGCGCGGCCCAAAATTGTTTTCGTTTGCTACGTTTCATGAGAATATTCCTCGGCTCGGCTCTGCGTTCTCTCTCTTTTCCATTCGCTTGTGCGAAATGCGCATAAAAAAATGCTGTGTCCAACGCCCACAACCACCCGGCTTTCCCTGGTGTTTTCCCACCGCCCTACCCCCGCTTTCCCAGACGACGACGACGACGACGACGACGTCAGGCTGGTGTGCCAATGCACAATTGTTGTTTGTATGAGAAAATCTCGCCTAATGGCGTTTTACATTATTTGCCGCCTGATGCTGCTGCTCCGTCGAGGATGAGGACGACGTCGCTGCCATTGCCAACTGCTACCAAGTGGCAGTAGTAAAAGAAGCAGGCCAACTCCCCCAGCGCCCAACCCAGGATTTCCCGGACTCGGACCCAGCTCGAGTGCCAAATATTCCCCACTCTCTGCCCCCCGCCGCCACGTTCGAGAGTTTGTGGTTTAGGGTGCTTGGGTTTTCGTTTGTGGCAAGTTTTCCTCGAGCAAATTCGAGGAAATCCAAGGCGGGCGGGTGGCTGCCGGACAAGATGAATGGCCACTTATTGGCCAAAAGCGGGTTTTGTTTAAATTGTGGTGGTCAATTTGTAGAAACGTATTGAAACGTCTTCGCAGGCGTAGATTGATGGTGCCACCAGATGGCTGCCGAAGCTGATGCTGCTACTGGATGGATATGCATGAGATGACGATGTGATAGATATGTCAATCGGTTGCTAATTACTATGGGGGTAAGGTCTGGATGTTGGAGAGGATGTGGAGGCATTAAGTCAAATATGTACTTAGTAGAAAATGGTTTTAAATTAAATATTCAGTTTTCTTTGGTTTTATCCTTAAAAAGGAAATATAAAATATTTAAGGAGTTCTTACTGATAATATATCAAAGATTAAGAAATTATTGAATGATACCATTACTTTATATTTATGTTTTTGGCCTTAGATAAACATATAAGTATTAATGTTTCATAAATATATAGTTTGTTTCGCACTTCTCATAATAAAAATAAATAACGAAACACTTTTCCTTGCCTTGATCTCTTTTATATAATTAATTTCCCGTGACCAATTTCTTTATTTATACAATTACCATATTATCTTCCATATCTAAGCATTACCTTTGTATCTCATATATGTTTTCCTATTCCCAAAACTAATTTTAATCCAAACTGATCTCTTAAACCCACCGATATCCGCCCCTTGCCAATCGCAGAGGCATCTGGAGATCCCTCACAAAACTAACCATAAATCGCCTCTAATTTGCTCGCTCTGCCCGATGCTTCCCCTGGGAGGAGGGTGAGGACTAAGCATTTGACATGGTGTGAACACGCGCATAAGGGGCATTTCCAGGGGGAAACCTAAAGGAAAACCCACCAAAGGAGGAGGACTCTGAGTGTGTGCACAATTGGTTGGCAATTTATTTAAATATCGGCACGCAGTTGGAAACGCAATGCCAACTGGAATGCCAAGGCAGTGGAAATAAATGTGAGAGCGCAGAGACGAGAACGAAACAAGCTGCTGCCAAAAAGGAATTTTTCAGCTGCTGCCAAAGGGGCGCAGGCACCGGGAAGGGGACGGGGACAGGACAGAGGCAGAGGCAGGGGCCTGAGAGCAGCAGCTGATGTTAATAGCCCAGCGGGCCAAATGCCGGCGACAGCAACAACACGAGAAGCAGGCGACGCGAACGTCTGGCAGTTGTTGCCTCTGTTGCCTCTCGATAAGCCCAGCGGGCAAGGGAAACCCAAGCGAGGCGAGGCGAGGCGAGCCGAAACAGCTGTTCCATCTGCGACTGCGCAGGCGCCTCGAAACCGACGAAGACCAAGACCGAGGCAACCGAGGCAACGATGACGAACCGAAGCCAGAGCTACCTGGTCGCTGCTGCTGCTCTCTCACAAACAAACCCAACTTTCGACTGGTCGGACGTCCCTCGGTCGCCGCAGCAAGCAGTCCGTAGTCCGCATTCCGCATTCCAACTTCCGCGTGTATCTCCAGCGCGCCATTCAAGATACTTTCGCATCCGTTCATTCAGAGACAGTCAGTCAGTCGCCTGGCATAGCTCCGAGATGCCGGTTCGCGTGTCGCGCTGCTCTCGCCTCTCTCGCCTCCGATATTATGATTCGATGGTAAACAATAGCCAGCCAGCGGTCGCGTATAATTAAATCTCTCTGAGAAGTGACTTGAAAATGCAACAATAGAACTAAAGAAAACCAAAGTCAGCAGAATATTAAACAGAACCCCAAGTATAAAGTTAGAGATCAGCCAAAAAATACAACTTAGGCCAAAATGGTGAGTAACCAAGGAGATATGTCAATCGAACTCAGTGCTGAATAATAACAAAAATAAATGCCAGTGATATACATGGAAAGATATTGTTATTGTATACAAAATCCCGTGCAGATGCAGCATTTAAGCAGCCAGAAATTAAGTGTATTGTCAAGAGTGGTGAGTCCATGCAGATAGTATCCCAGAGATGCGTATGAGCCATGGCCAACACATGTTGATTGCGGCCAGCTGTCTTTTGCCACTCAAAGTGTCTTTGGCCTTAAACAGAGCAGATACAGCTACAGCTAGAGATACAGATACAAATCCAGATATATATGCAGATCTGACGGGCTGCTGGCCGCATCTGTTTTTTATTTGCTCAAGCAAATTCGGCGAGCACAATTGCAGATACAAATTCGTTTGTCAAGTGCTCAAATAATAGTTTAAGGAACGAACGAACACACACAGGACTCGTCGTCGTTTTCCCTCTGCTTTGTCAGTTTCACGTGCGAAATTATAAATTATTTGCCCTCTTTTTGCCGCATTTCGGTACTACGGGGGGGCACGGTGGGCACGGGGGCCGGAAGCAACATCCACACTGGCTTTTTGGTCCATGACTTTGGCCCGTCGCCGTCTGTTTCTGATGGCCTTGTGCGCCCGCGTTCCCAACAGAAACAGAACTTCCAACTGCAAATAATTGCAGCTGGCTGCCATGTGTCGCCGCTTCTGGCGCTTCCACCGTCTGTCGATTCCATCTGCTTATATCCGCATATATATCAGTGGTCGAGAGCCGAACCCTGCCGCTGCGGCTGCTGCTGCAACAGCCTCCAAAAAAGAATCGGGGAAATCAGGGAAACCCATTGGCCAGATGTGGGCCTTTTCCCTGCCGAAAACTTTATTGTTTATCGTGGTCTACATAGAAAAAAGAAAGGGGTTGAGTGGTTGAGAGGGGTAAATGGCAATTTAAAGGATTATTTTATGACAGCTCAGTTAACAATAGAAAGAAATATTAGATTTGGTCGATATCCTTTATCCTTGAACATTTTGTGGCAATTAGAAGCATGTAAGAATCGGTATTCTAACAGTTGAGGTTATAAAATGAGCAAAACAATCTTATATACCCCATAAACATTTTTAATAATAATGAAAATATATAAACAATTCGATGTTTTTAAGGAGAAAGAAATATAAATGCATTTAAAATAAAAAAAACAACCAAGGAAGCTAACTTCGGAAAGTCGAAGATTACATACTCTTGCGGTTTGCGTACTTAGAAAAGGAATAACTAAGTCAAAATTGCATATCTTTCAATTTTGATTGCTTTTCTATTTTAGTTTTTAATAGATTGATAAATCTGCATTTGAAGTTTAGTAACTTAAAAAAATGTTCTGACTTTTATCAAAATTTTTATTGTAAATAATTAGGATTATAATGGCAAATCGGAAGATATAAGGCTATAAGAGGCTCCCAAGACGATCTCAAATTCGCGCATTTTTGTATTACAAAAATATTTCGAAAAATATGATAACTTTTTTTATTTAGGTATATATATTTTTATATATTTATTTATTTATACTTATTAAATATTAATTTGTAATCTTATAAGTTATGACAGAAAGCATTTCAAATCAAATTTAAACTAATACTTTCCAAAGTGAACCCCTGTTCTTTTCATAACAATTTAAATTCCTCTACTTACCAGATATACATACACCTATTACTTAACCTTGTCAACATCAATATAAATCTTCCGTTAAGGTATTTTACACTTGCCTAAAAAAAATAGGAAGTTGGCACAATATTACCCAATACCATAATTATCGGCAAAGGATCACCAAGTTCTGGGGATGACTGCCCCGAGAGAGCTGCCTGCCCTGGCCTGCTGTGACTCAGCCTGGAAATCACCTGGCCGATCTGGCCTTCGGTGGCAGCTGTTGCAGCTGATGATCGGGAAGAGAGAGCCCGCAGGGGGATGGAGATGCGAACAAGTGTGAGGCCAGCTGCCTTTTGGCCTTTTGTCTTTTCTGCCTTTTCTTTTTCTCTTCTCCTGACCCGTCAGTCGCTCCTGTTGTTGTTGTTGTTGTTATTGTTATGGCGATTGCTATTGCGGTTGCTATTCCATCTCGGCCATCTCCGCCATCTCAGCAGCTCCTCTTCTCGGCGGCGGCGCTGTCATTGGCGTGACACCTGCATAAACATTTTAACAGCTTGTAGGCTCAGGCCGCGGTCTGTTTTGTGTTTTTCCCATTTTTCCGCCGCTCATTAAACAACGCAGTGCCACCGCAAAAATACAAAAAAAAGAAGCAAAAACGTCTCGGCAGAGTTTGCCCTAATTAGGGGTTGGACTAATTGATACCCAGTTGCCGCCTGTCGCAGGGAAGAGGTCGATAATCTGTAAAATATGGTTATGAAGTTATAGATATTATCACACAGAAAATGCTCTTTAAATTCCAGAAAGCCATAACTGATAAAAACATATTTATTGATATTTAAAATAATGGCCTTTTATATTTTTGACCCAATTAATATATTTCAAAATGAATGTAAATTAATGTATATATCAGGAAAATCTTAGGGAACTGAAACTCCATTAATTTGACATGTTTTTGTAAGAATGCAATAGTTCAAGGAGCGGGTATTTTATGGTCGGGGTCACCCTATTCACAGGACTTTCTATAAACCCAAGATTTAATTACAGAAAAGTGTTACTATAATAATTCTATAAATAAAAAATATTCATGAAATTTTAATTATTTCATACATACTCGAATTATCAAGGCTTACTGGCTTACAAATAATATTTAAATTGGGTCTTAACACATATTACCTCCAATAATGGCTTACTTATCGGCTTGTGGCTAAATGATTTGCCCTCCAATCCTTAGCATTTCGAATGCCTACCGAGCCAAACACTCGACAGCTTAATTGGGATCTAGCAAATATATCCTATAATTCAGCCCCTGCCCCCAGCTCAGTCTGCAATCCAATTAGTGTCAGCGATTTAATTTTTGTTTTGGCCGGTGGGCAGCTTTCAGGCAGCTAAGCCCGGCCAGGCCGGGCTGGACTGGGCCTTGTCTAATCAGTAATCAGCGGGCAATCAGGCGTTCAACAAAGTTCTATTAAATAATGCATTGGGCCCACACACACACACACGGGCTCGGGTTGGGTTAGGCTTTGAAGGCGGTGCCTCCAGGCTGCCGCCGGTTGCACATGGTGATTGCATTTAAAATGGACAGCGGCGAAAAAGGGCAAAGTTATTAGCGTAATAGTCGACGACAAACACACACACGGCACTCAGAATACCCTGTGTGGAACAGGTGAAAATGCACATGACAAGTGCAGCTGTTGGCATCAAATTAGTCCCGGCCACATGTGTGCTGCCTCCCGGCCGCCGCCAAATCCCAAGCCGTACAGCCAGCGGCAATCCATCAAGGGCTCAATCAATCATTAGCACGGCAAACTTTGCCGCACGGAGGCAAGAAGGAAAAAATAAAGAAAAAAGCTCTTGGAGGAAAACCCAAAACAAACAGAAAAAAAACTTTGGATTTTCACACCTTTTGCAATTAAGATGCCGACTCTCCGGGCCCGCCTAGACGACATTGACTAATGAGACGCCATTTTGTTTGCGGCCTGGGCCAGCTGAGCCAACAGACAACATGGCGACCGGAAATAAGTCAATTTGCTTATTAGACTGACGCGAACCGAAGCACCGATGGCAGCGGCGGCAGCGGCAACCGAAGCCGAATGGAAAACCCTGCTCAAAGCTCAAACGCAAACATTGCGAACTCCCAAGGAGATGAGATGGTTCCTTCGAGGGGGCAAAAAAGCAAACAAAATAATGGGAATGCCAGAAAATAAGAAAAACTGAAAGCCAAAAAATCGCGAAAATGTCACACACAGAAAAGCAACTAACGGTTTTCCTTTCCCAGAATTCGTTTGTGTTTGTTTGTGTGTGTGTGTGGCTGCATACGCTTAATCGAAAAAGTCAAAAACAAAAATTCGGTGTCGCTGCCGAGCAATGCTCGCATCCTGTTTTCCTACTCCTAGTTCTTCTGTTCGCCTGGCTGCCTTCCTTTTTCCTCGCTTTTCCCCGCATTTCCCGCTGTTGTGGCTTTGCCACTGCCAGCGAAATTGTTGTCGCTGCAAGTGGCAGCTTATTAAAAAGACGTGGGCCACAGCGAAGCACAAAATGTTTTGGGGGCAAGCAAAAATGTCATAGGAGAGAAGCCAGCGCAAAAAAGCGAATATTTTCCTCTTTTTTTTTTGTACAGAAACAATGGAGAAAATAAAGTCAGCTTTGGTGGCTGGCAGGGATATATATTTATTTAGGGGATATAGAAATAGCTATTGGCTGGGGGGATTTTCTTTGTGATTTTAGTTAACCTATATATAGTTTTTATCAGAAATAGAAACATAGGAAATGGTAAGAATATTATAGTTTTCATTTGGAATTTAGCTAAGATATCAATGATTTTATTTATAAAACTTTAAGCTAGAATCACATGAAATGCTAAACTAACTATATTTAGGTTCTTAATTGGAATTTGGCTAACATATCAATAATTTTATTTATAAAATGTATTAGAATTAAAGGGCAGAAATTCAATAATGTTTGGAAACATTGCAAAAGGTTCTTGTTGCGTTTAATTACGATTTTCATTTGGAGTTAGTTAAAGTTATTTAAATCTTAATGTATACATTATTTAATGTTTACGTTATTTATTTCTAAAAAATATATAACCATCATTCTTTTCCTGTAAAAACCTAATGGCCATAAATCTGGCCCAGTCACCCTAAGAACCTTAACCAAATGGAAAACACTTTTCGCAACACAATCCATTTCAACGTCTTAACCAGTGACCTTAGC
Source organism: Drosophila auraria (assembly GCA_008042615.1). Classification (NCBI taxonomy): domain Eukaryota; kingdom Metazoa; phylum Arthropoda; class Insecta; order Diptera; family Drosophilidae; genus Drosophila; species Drosophila auraria. The sequence goes on from VNJW01010206.1 coordinate 15,197, forward strand.
CCACCCTCTCAAGAAAAAACGAAGCACCGCCCTGCCTTGGTGGCAGCTGCAATCCTTAGACCGTTGCTCGCTTATGCTTTAAACATTTAGCGGAGACAAAAAACTCGTGTCCACGAGGACCGCGTGGTGTCCAGTACAATCGCAGACGACGTTCGCTGGCAAGCTACCAAAATGCGCTTCAGCAGCGGCGCGTATTTGAATTGAATTTCGCCAGGCGGTACGACTCAGCCCTAAATCTCCAGGCGCAGACGGGAAGGGGAGTGGGACTGACCTTGTCTCTCTCTCTCCCAAGAATGCCATACACTCTCGGAAGGGGCGTTGGGTAGCAGCTGGCACAGCTGCCGCAATATTTCTTGCGCCAGATGAAACACAGATGATGCCGGCGGCGGCGACCAAGTGGCAGCAGCTGGTCCAGGCCCCTCTCCTGCTCCTCCGTTCCTCTCTGCCACTCAGTCACTCCCTCCTTGTAAGTTGTCAGGACACAGTTGTTTGAGCTGCTGCCTCGAGTGTCTGCAACAGATTTGTGCCAAAAAAAAAGAGGAAGGAAAAGGAAAAAGGGTGGGAAAAACTCAACAGGACTGCTATTGCTGCTGCAGCTGTGGGGCCATCGATTTGTGCATTTGGTTCGAAGTCTAGGGGCCGATTATCTCATCCCTGACATAACCAGGCCTGAGCCTGAGCCTGCACCTGCTAATGGCCCTGGCTCTGCTAGCAGGTGAGCTCACTTATTAGACGTGCCACAGCCGCACAGGTGCCACAGAAGCCGGGGCCATCAAAAGCACCTGCTGTCAGTCGCAATTTTTAATTGAAAACGGCAGCGGTTGCCGCTGCTCCTGCTGCTGTCTAGAGCAGACTCAGGCCCAGAGACATCAATGACGACACGTGCCAACATGTGTTGCCTCACTGTGAACACAGAACTTAGCCAAGAATTGGTAATTTTAAAGTCTAAAAGTATTTAGTTAAAAAAAAGTTTCCTATTTTAAATTCCAATTTTAAAATAAAAAGATATTTTGGTAATCATGAAGAAAAAATCTAGTTTCTAGTTATTGTATAACTTCAAAATATTTAAAATAATTTCCTCTTAATGAATTTTCCCGAATTATAAAGAAGGTATTTCCCTGAGTGCAATTTCTTGGCTGTTCCTGCTGCTGCCACCGGCAGACAAGTTGGCTGAAAAACTTGAATAGCGTCACGTGCTGCAAGGCAAAGGCTGGCAGAATGATTTTCCAATCAGACGAGAACAAGCGCCGGCAGCCGTGGCAGCTGGAAAATCTTCAATTGCCGAGCACGTTGGGAAATTGCATTCGGCTGCCGCAGGAAGAGCAAAAGCAGCAGCGGCAGCGGCAGCAACATGGGCAGCTGGCGGCCATCAGCTGCTGCTGGCTGTGGCATAATTGGGATGCCTAAATACGTTTTGCGGGCAACATGTGGCAGCCAAATGTTCTCCAGTATTCATGCCCCTCGTGCCACGTAAAGCAGTTCGTATTGGAAATAAAACAGACCATAAAGCCGATTAAGCGCGACACTCGGCCAACTGCTTTTTTCCCTGTAGTTGCTGCTGCTGCTGTTGATGTTGCTGCTGCTGTTGCTGTTGCTGTTGCTGCTGCTGATGTTGTTGTCCTGTGACAAGCCATTATCTTATTATGCCTCACACACACTGGCTGCAAATGAAGGGTGAATCAAGGGGCGGGCCAGGGGGGTGTGGCACGTGCGGCGAGTAGTGCAAAAATGTTGGTGTCACAGCCCTCCCTGCCTCCGCCTCCTGTTGCTGACTCAGCCAGAGAGTGTGTGTGTGTGAGTGTGTGCGAGGTGTAATTTAAAATGACGCCAATGCTGCGGCACGTTGCCAACAGACACACAGACAGTGTGGCAGACGGAGAGGCGCTTAGCAAATAGTTGACGAGGGTTGCCCCTGAACTTTCAACGGCGAGCAAGGCAATTATGTAATTTAATGGCAGCCTAATGAGTGTAAATTAAGGGTTTTAAAGCCTTTTATTAAATAAGTTTTGGTTAAGAGAAGCGTTTAACTTAGAAAATGTAATAAGAGAGAGTTCTATTGAAGGGATTTGCTTATAAGAAATATATTAAGAATTTATTTAAGGTGCATAAAGAGTGATTTAGAAGCCAACTATTAAAAACGTTTATAACTAAGAGTTTTCTTAGACAAGTTATAAGTAGTTTTAACTTTTTAGAAAATAAACATATTATTAAATAATAATTTAGGTGAAAAAGAGTATTTTATGAAGTAATTAAATATAGAACAAGTTGATTTCAAGACTCCTTTTTCCTAAGTTATTCCTGACCCTTCATATTCAATCAAAGACAAGACCCAGACACTCTACTTAAACCCCACAAAATTCTCCATTTAGTGGTAACAAATAATAATTAAAATTACAGTTCTTCCTTTGAACTATAGACCCCGACGATGAATCGATTTCTGCTCCCTTGAAGCTAAAGCTTAGTAATCGCTTTGGCACATTTCTCACAGAATAAAAACCCAACATGTTCGAATGGCTATAATTGTCAGGGCTTAGTGTATAATTAAGCCCCACGGCATCGCCCTTATCGGACGACCCACAGCTGTTAATGCTAATTACCCAACCCCCGAAAGAGTTGAGAACTCTTCGCACGACCCACTCTGCTTTTTTTCGCCGCCTCCGCCAGCATACATTTGTAGCTTCATGTGTAATGAAGCAGCTGACGCAGCAAGTTGCAAAAAAGTTTTAACTGTAAAACACTCACACACTGGCGCTCCGGCAGGGAATCGCTCTGATGTTGCTGCCACTGCTGCTCCTGCTGCTGCACAGGTGTCGTCGCCAGTAATCCCTCCCAGCACCCAGGACCGTGAGCAGTGGCGCCACTTGCGCATAATGACGCACAATGCGGAGTCCGCAATACAAAGTGCCCTGGAGTTCTATGGTTCGAGGTCCGAGGTCCAGTTGGTTGTCATTCGCACACAGGCACACATGGTGGGTGCGGAGCGGTATGCGGGGGTCAGGAAAATGGGCAGCTTACCGGGAAAGCACATGCAGCTGTGCTGTGATTTTCCACAACCTCTCATCTCATTCCGCCTCCTCATTCACGGCTGCTGCTGCTGTTGGCCTTCAACCCTCATTCCCTTGGCGCTTCTGTTGTTGTTATTTCAGTTGGCGCGCCTTTTCGCTAACCACTCTGCGTCCTTCGTCCTGTGGCTCCCAATCCCTCTTTGCTATGTGTGTGTGTGTTTTTGTTAGCAAAAGGGATAAAAGTATAAAATGCTTTGCTGTGTCCAGCACATGGCTCGCCGGGCCTCCACGCCTCCGCAAAAGGAATTAAATGAATGTCGTTTAAAATTTCGTCCCTTTGTTTTTTATGATCTTTGCCCAGCCTAATTGAAAATTATGCAGTGAAAAGCAGTGAAAAGTGTATTTTGCCATTTGCAATTCATTTGTCAAGTCGCTGAGCAAGGACTGGGTAGTAGTTAGTAGGCCTTTGGGGTGGAATATGGATTATAGGGTTGGCAAAATTGGCTAAGAAATTATTATAGAGATTTAGAAATTCCTTAACTATGATTTAATTGGCTTAAAATAATATTAAATATTCAAGGAGACTCTCAGAAATTTCCAGGGTTTTAAAAACGAATAACTAAGAGCCTAAAAGTAGGCAATGGAATGTATTACTTCTCCTTTTCGAATGAAATGTAACATTTTCTCACTTAGTCTTAGTTTCTTTACTAACTTTGCGATTTGGAAATTCCTTAACTAGGCTTTAATTAGCTTTACATAACATTTGATATTTAACGAGACCCTCAGAAATTTCTAAAGTAATCCACGGAAGTTAGAGCCTAAGAGTAGGCAGTGAAATTTATCCCTTGCCCTTTTCAAAACTGAAATAACATTTTCTCTTAGAATTTTAGTTACTTTACTAATTTTAAACCCCTGAAGATCATAATAATCAACCTTTCTTGTATAAATATTTACAAAATCTCAAAAAATCTCCCGAAATAATCAAATCAAAATGATTTTCTTTTAGTTTCGACTCTTATTATAAATCAGCAGCTGGGCCGCCCGCCCGTCCGTCCCACTGTGCTGGGCTCCCGCTTAAATAATTACTTTTCCTCTTGGCAATTTCGCCTGCAGCCGTCGCAGCCTCAGACTCCACCTCCTCCTCACATTCACGGATTCTGGCGCTGCTCGGTCTTCGGGTTCGGCGTCGGCATCAGCTTCAGCTTCAGCTTCAGCTGGCCCAAGTTTTGTGGGAAAAACTTCTGCGGGCGACATTTTCCATTTTGCTGCGATGGAAGCTTGCGAGGCTTCCAGCTCTTTGAAGTGCTTGCCGGAAGGGGGGGCAGGGATGGTATGGGGATGGGAATGGTGCGGTGTGGCTACGGAGGATGGCAGCCGAGGGCACTGGGGGCGCCTTCTGGCGACGACAGGCGACAGCTGCTTGAGCGACAACGACACGGCTGCTCCTGACATTTGATTCATTCGTCATAGCCAGGGCCAAAAGCGGCAGCTGCTGGTTCGGTTCGCTTCGGTTCGGGGCTATTAAGTGAGTCAGAGACCTCCACCACCGCCTCTTGCTCACAATTACGCTCACCTGCCGCCTTTCACAAACACTTGTTGTTCGCCGCCCCCTCGAAACATCCCAATTCCAGCCCCTCCGCACGCATGTTTTTTTTTTTGTTTGTATTTTTTTGCAAACTCCTCGGGAAAAGACCTCGCAAAAACACTTGTCAAGTGGCTGGGCCTGGGATCTGGGATGGGTTCAGCCTAAGATCTGGCCTGGACTTTCCCAGCGAAGTAGGGGCCTGGGTCGTCGTAGTCATTAGTCGTCGTCGGCGGCAGCTGCCGGCGTGTCAAGTGTTTGTTTTTAATAGAATTTCATTTGCGGCATTTGTGTGTAATTTCGCTCTGATGCCAAACAGCTGCGGCAACTGATGGGGCTGCCCAAGACTAGAGCTCCCGAGATCCGAGACCCCCACTCGATTGTAAATATTGCCAGGCAGACGCGACGATTGACTTTAAACAATTGCTCTAAACATTTCTTGCACCTCGGCGAAAATAAAACTGAGGCAGCAGCAGGAGCAGCAGAGATTGATCGAAAACATGAATGAAAACGAACAGGTTTACTGTGGGCCTGGGCCCTGCCTTTCGCCTTTTCCTTCGTGTTTCTCTTGTTTTTCTTGTTTTTCTTTTTTTTCCTCCCCCTTGTTTACGCAGAGGCACGGCAAGCTGCACAAACTCCCACAGTCCGCAAAGGTATTTACATATTTTAGTGATAAAAATCAACACAAAAATGCTTCCCCTCATGCGAGCTGGACATGAGCGAGTCCAGGTGGGGTTGTTATAGCTGAACACTGAGCACTGAGCACTGACTGGGTGACCGGAACTCCCGCGCCAAGTGGGTCGATCTGGGGAGGAAGTAAACAGGAAATGCAGTCGGCGAGTCAATTAGCAAGGCTGTCTCTCCCCTTGATTTTCCTCCCCCCTTGGAAAAGCGTGAAGATCCATCCATTGGTTGAGAAATTCATTTAGTTGGCGGCGCCTCGTATAAAAAGTTCTTCAACTCAATTAGGGAACAGGTGTCGACGGCGTGTGGACTGTTGCCAGCTGTCGCGGCTCTTGGCCGAAAATTGTTTTTGAAAAAAGCCCCAAAAATCCGAGGAATTTGTTATAATTTGTAGGAATTCTCTGAGCAGGCAATGAAATATAATTTAAAATTAAATGTCACTGAGGCACATTAATTCTCTAAAATCATTGAGGATTTGAAGTGTCTGTTGAATCTTATATCTGTTTTGTACAGAGATATATATATTCTTTGAAAATATTTATATAAAATAATTGAACAGAAATTGACAAATTTAATGAGATATCATAACTTAGAGTACTCTTAGAGTTACTCTCTTCCACCAAGCACCTTTGGAATAGCACTATAACCAATTGATTTTATTATTGCTTTGATTATAAAACAATCTTGTAAATAAATAACAAATAACTCTCAGAAAGCCCTCAATGGCATTTAACGAGAAAAACCTTTAATTAATAAAGAAAAAAGCTTAGTGCCTTTGTGCTTGCATATTCTTAAATATTTTGCATTTAAACCTCTTAAAATCGAAAGCAATTTGGCCAAATTAAAGCGGCAGCTGTTCTTTCTTCTCTCGACTCGACTCGCACAAAGAACGGCCCAAGGTCTCTTTATAGTATAGTATTTGTGTGTGTCCTGGCGCGCCCAATTTGCATGTCAGACAACCATTTAATCAAATTGAAATCAAATAAGTTGAAAACATAATGTGAGAACTTTGTCACTTGATGTTTTTGTCTATCGCCGCTCTGGGAACCTGTGCAGTCTGCCTCTAGGGGGGGAAATTAGCCGGGCGTGGGTGGTGGGTTACTCGGGTCTCCCCTATTTTCCTGTTTTTAACCGATTTTCCTGACTAACTATATATTCCGACCTCTTCCAGATGGCGCTCGACGGCAAGGCGATAATTAAGGAGGAGATTACCGACAAGGACGCCTACGACGCAGCGGCAGCGGCGGCAGTGGCAGCAGGTGCGGCGTTGGCGGTGGCCACCGCAGCTGTCCAGGCTGTCCAAGTGCCGCCCGCGTCATCGTCTTCGTCATCGGCGGGATCAGCGTCAGCAGCAGCAGCGGCGGCGGCCTCCAACAACAACACAGTAGCGGCAGCTGCCACAGCGGCAGCAATTAGTCGCAGGCTTAAAGGTAAGTCAAGCATACATCAAGGCGCGTGCAGAGGGAGAAAAATATGGCTTCTAGATGGAGAGCCTACTGAAGTGCTTGCAGAATTATCGTAATCCTTAAACTGACCTTCTTGGGCACTCGAACATGTAGTACTTCCATTTCCACCTCGCTCTCCTTAAAACCTTTCCTTAAATAACTTCTTTTAAATGCGTTATCCCTTCTTTTTTCACTGCACCTTTTGCTGGTGTGAAAACCAGCAGCTGTGCGTTCTCCACCACCACTTTAAATCATTAATTCCCAGAGGAATCTCTCCAGAGATCCTGTGTCCTTCGTTTTCCAACTTAAACTGCACATCAGAGCATCGGAAATTTGTTACTTTTTAAATGGTTTTCCGGCTGCAGAGACCGCACAGCCCACAGCCAGAAAGTTTCCAAATTTGCGAATGGAAAAGGCCAAGAGCATTTTGCTAGTTTTTCCCCCGCATACCAAAACCAAAAAAAAAAGGCAGAAAGGGAAAATGGAAAGAGGGGCAACCGCTGCTGGCATTGTTCCCAGGAGGCAACAGCAGCCCGCACGCAGACGAGCACTTTGTTGCCGCCTTTGGGCACCCCTGCTCTCGGCGGTCCTTGCTTTGATTGGCGCTACCTGTGCCGGTTCCCAGGCAAATGATGTGTGGCCCAGCATTTAAGTCGCTCGATTTTCTTTCCTTTCACCCAGCAATTAGCATTTTGCCAGCGTGAAAAGGGGGAGGAGAGCGAGCGAGCTGATTGGATGCCGATTTGCCCAATTCAAGCGGGATGTGGGTGCTGGGCCACAGCCCCCGCCGCTGCCGATGATAATCAGAAGCAGTGCATGATGAATATTTGCCAAAATGATTGTTTTCCCAAATGACTATGCCAGCAACAGCAATGACAGCAGCAGCAGCAGCAGCAGCTCCACCAGCAGCAGCAACAACAAACTAAACTTGCCAACGTTTCGTTTTGTGCGCTCGACTGCAATCTATGGGACGCAGCTGTGCAAATTCTGTTGCCCACATACACACACTGGCTCACAATCACCGAGGAGGCACACACACAAACAGACAGGGAGAAAAATACAGAGAGAAAAATCAGGGAGTTGGAACAAAAGGGAATGAATTCAGTCAAAATCCTTATAGAACTTTTATCATATGACTTTTTCTTTGATAAATAAATCAATTTTTGGGATATATTTTTCACTTATAATTTGAAAACATTTAAAATTGTCTAAGTAAATGCACAAAAGCATTAAATTTCTTAAGTTTTTCAGATGTTAAGCCTCCATAAATAGAGTAACTATCTAACTTATGAGACAAATTCAACAAGAACTCAGTAATTATTGATTTTTGATGTACATTTCTTAACAATTCCACGCCAGTTTCAATAAATTCAATTTAAATATATTTCTGATTATGTTTTTCTGATTGTCTATTTTATCTCAGACTTTTCTCCGCCTGCACAAAGACCGTTAGCATGCAGGCTGGTCGAGACTGGGACCACGCTGCGTATACGTAACCTTAAATCGATGCCAGTGCTGGAGGGAGCTCATGATGCTGGCAAATGTTAGCCCAGCAGTTGGAACCTCTCATTCTCTGGCTGTCCCTCCCACTCACTCCACCGCAAAAAGTGGCCAACATTATGTTTTAGAAAATATGTGAATTGTCAACACAGAATTTCGTAAATAGTTTTTCGGTTTTGCGTGGGCTTTCTTGGCAGCAGCTGCTGCTGCTCTCTGGTCGGTCTCCCTGGGCGCACCAACTTTGGGTCAGTTGAGGTTTTCCCACAACAACAGGACCAAACCAAAACAAACCGAAACTTTTAAGCCCGGTCAAGTGCAATATTTTACAATTGTACACCAGCCAAAGCCAAAGGGGGAAGGGATGCGGAATGGCAGCCAATTAAGCCAGGAAAAAGGGGTTTCTAGTGGTGGGAAATGGGATCAAGCTAAGGGGACCATGTGATCCATCATTGTCTATGTTTGGCGTTTGATAAGAGCCGCCGACGACTCGGTTGACTGATGTCTCCGGCCATCCATGTGCCTTGCTCCGGCCCACGGAGTGGTGGGTTGCCAGTGCGCCAGTGTTCTCTCTGTGTGTGTCCCTTCGATTGGCATGGCGGTGGCGTGCCTGAATGGCTGTGAAAACACAGCCAGTTGCAGCTGTATCCACAATCATTATCACAAAAGCAAACCGTGCAGCAGCCGCACACAGCAGCAACAGCAGCAGCAGCAACAGTAGCAGCGGCGGCAACATCAACTGACTGCCATTCCCATCGTTGTCGTTGTCGTCATCATCGTCCTCATCATCATGGTCATCAGCAGCATTCGCCACCCACAGTGTCTGTCAGCCGCCCATCCGCACATCCACCCAACACCCAATAGCAAGCCCGGCAACCCACACCCATAAACAATTTCCATTAGCTTGTGCAAACAAAGTTTGTGTGTGTTTGCCCGTCGCAGGCGACAAGAGTGTCCTTAGCAATTTGGTTTTATTTCGAAGGCAAAGGAAAAACAATGTGGAATTCAAAATACCTTTTGCGGGAAATTCCTTTGAGGGAAAGAAAATACTTTATTATAAATTAATTGGAATTAGTAAAAAAGGAATTTGCTTTATTATAAATCAATTGGAGTTGCTAAATGCTAAATGCTCTTGATGTTAGATTAGGAATATCCATAAATGAAAATAAAATTCAAATTGTTTTGAATATGAGATTGGACGAAGGATCAAAAATACTTAGTTAGCTTTTCAAATGTGAAAACTTTTCAATTAAGAGGAAATTTGATAATACTCAAATCTAAAGTGAAAACAACATCGACAATGAATGTGGTCTTTGGGAAAAAATGTGGCCAATGGTATAATGGACAAAAATGTGGTCATATGCACAAAAAATGTGGCCAAATGGACAAAAATGTTGCCATATGGTCACATGGATTAGAAAATGTAGTCATATGGACACAATATTCGGATATATGTGTTTTCGCAAGTGATTTTTATGTTGATTGAAAATGAAAAATCATTAAAATTGATTACTTAACGTTTTGATTAATTAATGACTTTAAAATTGCTCAAAATAATTATTTTTGGTTCTGAAAATCATAAACTTGCGAGAATATAAAAACACGGTGGAAATTGATGACATTATCCCTTTTCTATGTAGATTTTAACTTTAAATTTTTAAGTAATGGGTTCTTCATTTAAAAATCTCAACTGTAAACATTATAATTATTAATACTTCCCTAATACTTCCGAATTATTTGTCGCCTGTCACTGGTTATCCCAGCAGCAGCTTCTCCGTCCAGATGCGCACTGCGGATTTGCGTTAAGCTTTTCATTTTTGAGCTACACCATCACTCTGGCAGGATCATGGATGCGATAGGACAGCACGTACCGCAATGTGTTGTGCCCGCTCCTCCACTCAGCCAACCATCCAACCATCTACATCCTCATCCAAGTCCCATCCGCTCCCTCGCTGGCCCTGCAATTAGTGCGTTATGTGGTGCTTGATTTGCTTGCCTGACTGGACCGAAACCACAGCAGAGCAGCAGCAGAGCAGCAGCACACTTCGGCCGGGCCAAAAATGTTTGCTAATTTATTTCCCATGTTCAAACAAATTTGTTAATGCCGGCAGTTGGTTGGTTGGCTGGCTGGATGTGTACTTGCCACTCCGTCCGAACCGGGCCAGTGCTCTGTGGGACAAGTGCTGCAGCTTGTTGTGGTCGGTGGCATACATATTTCCGCTCCCAGTCCGCATCCAGCATCCAGCCACTCTCTGAGCTTTCTGCTAATGCATTTGTAATGCGCCCGGGCTGCACATCCTGTCCTCGGTCTCGAACTTGGACTTGCACTTGTTTCCCTTGTTCGCAGTCGACATGCAACTAACAACCTGCCTCTGCTCTCTCCTCTCTCTCCCCTCTCTTAGCCAACAGCAGCGGCAGCAGCAGCAGCGGCGGGGACAAGAGCTCCTCCTCATCGAGCAGCAGCAAGGACAGCAGCCACACATCCTCCAGCCGGAGCGAAAGGGAACGGGAGAGGGAAAGGGAACGGGATCGGGATCGTCTTTGCCGATCTCCGCCGGACTCGCCGCCGGACAGCTCGCGCAGCCTGGCTCCCCGCTCGCCCCACTCTCCCTTGCAGCTCCACCAGCGACCGCAGCGGACGGCCAGCGTTTCCCCGGTGGTGAATGGCGGCGGCGGCGTGGGCTCCTCGGGCACCTCGCCGACACCCACTCCTGGAGGTCAACATGCCGCTTCCCTGGCAGCCGCCGCCGCAGCCGCAGCGGCCGCCCACGTGGAGCAGGCGCGTCTGGTGTCCAAGATGCGGAAGTTCCTGGGCGCCCTGGTTCAGTTCTCGCAGGAACTCGGCCAGCCGGAAGTGAGCGAGCGGGTGCGAGCCCTGGTGCTATCGCTCTGCTGCGGCAGCATTTCCGTGGAGGAGTTCCGGCTGGCCCTGCAGGAGGCCATCAACCTGCCCCTGCGACCCTACGTGGTGCCCCTCCTAAAGAACAGCATTGCGCTGGTGCAGCGCGAGATCCTGGCCATGGCCCGGGCCACCAACCAGTCCGCTCTCCAGTACGTCACCAACAACGAGCAGGCGGTGATGGAGTTCTCTCCCCATGGAGTGCCGAGTGCGGAGTTCGGCGACATATTCATCCAGCTGGAGGCGCCCACATCCAACGGCGGCAGCGGCGTCTTCAAGCGTCGTTCCTCGGACTCGATGATGGAGCACGGCGGCCACAATGGCCTGCAGGAGTGGAGCGAGTACATGGCCAGTGGCGGGGCGGGTTACCCTCCGCCTCCTAGCAAGCGGCTCAGCCTGCATCCTGGCCACTCGGTGGTCTACGGGGATTATGGTGTATCTGCCGAGGGTCTGCCTTCAGCGGCTGCCTTCCTGCAACGGGACGAGAGGGATTTGAGAATGAGCGAAGCACAGGCCAGGCATCCTGCCCCGCCCCAGCGAGCGGGAAATCCCAATCCCAACCCGAATCCAAACCCCAATCCCAATGCAGCTGCCCCTGGGGCGGGAGGCGGAGCGGGCGGCGAGGAGGAGTGGAAGAACATCCACACCATGCTCAACTGCATCTCGGCCATGGTGGACAAGACCAAGCGGGCCATCACGATCCTGCAGCAGCGGGGCATAGAGCCTCAGCATCCAAACAGTGGTCAGGAGGTGACTCCAGCGGCCATGGCAGAGTTGAGGAGGCAGACAGAGGAAAAGGTGGCCGAGTTCAAGAGGAATGCCGAGGATGCCGTTACACAGGTGAGATAAATTTTTAATTTTCTTAAATTTTTATGAATTATTTAACATTATTTTTCCTTACCTTCCAGGTCAAGCGCCAGGCTGTCATCGAAATCCAGCGAGCAGTGGTGGCCGCCGAAACAAGAGCCGCGGAAATCATGACCCAGGAGCGCCTGCGCATGGAGAAGTTCTTCATGGAAATGAGTCGTCATTCCAGCGGCGAGCGGGATCTGGACAACAAGTCGCCCTCGATGACCAGTGCCCAGAATGTAAGTCTACCTAAGAATATAGAAAACTTAATTTTATTTATAATTATTCTCCCCTTTCAGGGCAGCAATCTGCAGCAGCAATGCTGGAATTGCGGTCGCAAGGCCACGGAAACCTGCTCCGGCTGCAACATGGCCAGATACTGCAGCGCCTCGTGTCAGTACAGGGATTGGGATAGTCATCACCAGGTGGGTTTAATTACCAATCAGAATTATCTTCTAAACTAACTAATAATTTAGTAATTAAGGTTAATAATTCTCTCGAGACTTGCTAACCCATTTTATTTATATTTTTCTGTTCCAGGTTTGTGGCAATTCGCGGGCCACTGAGCTGAGCGCCAAGCACCTGCACTCGGCCAGCAGCCTGCGCAGCGCCATGGCCACCAGATCCCCTCCCACTCCCAACTCCGCTGTTCATCTCCAGGCAGCGGCAGCAGCTGCGGCGGCTGCGGCTGCGGCTGCAGGTGCACGTGAAGCGGTCAGCGCTGCCAGCGTTGGTGGGGGAGGCAGCGGCAGCGGAGGACCAGTTCCAGGTGTGGCAGGTGGTGGAGGGGTAAGCAGTGGCGGCGGCGGAGGGGGAGGATCGAATAATGGAGGTGGTGGCGGATCCTCTGCATCGGCAGCCGTGGCAGCTGCCACTCCAGGTGCTCTGGTGGCCAACGGGTTGGGCTCCAAATGACGCATTCGCATGATGAAACCCAAGAAGAAGTACTTGTGCTAGTCAAATTAAAGGAAGGAGAAGGTCAGGAGGATAAAAACCATATACACACACACTTAATTATGCAGCTAATATAGAGTTATCCAAAAACCAAAAAAAGGAAGAAAGAAAAGAAAGGATATGTTGTCCGCATCGTCACTTAAAGACACAAAAAACTAGATGATGCTTGACATCGAAAAAAGCATAAATAGATTCAGATTGATGTTCATTTTCACTAGAATTTATACATTTCAATGTTTTAAGCAGCAAGCAATTAAGGGAAAGGGTTGAAGGGTAAAAGGAGTATTAATTAATAAATATTCCAAACCATTTTATCCTTCAATTCTCAGCCGAAAATTCCACTTTAACGTCAGCACTTTCACCAAACTAAAAACTAAAAACAGAATAAATATTACTAATATGTGCACACTATTAAAGATTACATAAGCAAGTAAAATCATGAAAATTAAACGCAACATTTGATAAACAAACATAAGCAGTAAAGCGAAGCAGTTGTGTAAGAGAGCAGCCCAAAGCAAGTAAAAACAAAAAACTGAACATAGTAGATTTTATTAACATAATACAGTATATATTATTACTACGGATATGATTATGATTATGGCTAATTTATTGATTGAGTTTAATTTATTGATTAGTATTTATTGTATTCCCTAAAAACTAAAACTTAATGTACTTTTACCATAAACAAATACCAAGTAAATGTTACACCTACAAAAAGCCCAGGCTACAGGCCGCAAGCAAAAGCCCAAGAAATAAAGTGTTTTAAACCAAAACAAAGGCTTCGATCCTTCTGCTTGGAAAATTAGAAAATAACATTTCGATTGGCAGCCCCCGAAAGAAGGCCATGAATTGCGCATTAGTGTGGGAGCGGGTGTGTGTCCGGGCCCTGGCGTGTGTGTGTGCTGCTAAACCACAAACTACTGTGATGAAATTTCAATTATCGTCACTCAGCTGTGCGCACCGTCTGTGTGTGCGGGTGTGGGTGAGTATCTGTGTGGGGGGTGGAGTACGAGGTGAGTGCGAGGCTCTGTGGCTCTGTGTGCATGTATGGCACACCTGCTGCTGTCGCATTGCAAGCGACCAAGTAAAAGCTCGTTAAGGGAGCATCCCCACGCCACCCCTAACTCGCCCCCCAAGGACGCCACCCACAACATTTGTTGCACACGCACACACACTTGGCCTGCGGCTACCCCACACTCGCACACGTACACCGACGCCAGACGGCAGCAGCAGTTTGCCTTAACTCAGCCTTTGTCTAGATGCTGTGCGCTTTTTTGCAACCCTTCGGTCGCCGCCGCCGCTACCCCACAACAACAATGATGATGATGATGGTGGCATTTGCTACCTGAGTGATTTCCCAAAGCACAACTCCAGCCCAGCCCACTTCCGGTTGCCCAGAGGATGCCTGCACATCCAAATGGCTGCACGTCCAGCGTCCAGCTTGCATGTGCTGCTGGCTGTCCCTTCTCCCCGGGATGTCTTTTGGCCATGCCCTGAATCCAGCCCGGACTTCTTCTCGTATCCCCTCGATTACCCTTTGTACTCCGTTAGCTTCTATTTAACATGCAGTTATCGTTTGTTATCGCCAGCAGCCACAAACCAAACTCGCACCGAGAGCAGGTTGTCAACAGGGGCAACAATGCATAAAGGGATGGATCCCCAAGGCGAAGTTTAGATGCTCTGCAAGTCGTTAAGGTATTTTAGAGAGGTAAGATCTTGGATAATTTCGGTGGATTGGTATGAAATAAATTACCAATCTTTATATTCGGTTAAAATATGGTTCTTTCTTTTAGGTTCTTAATTCCAAAATATATATTTAATAGAAATAAAGTTACTAATTGGAAAGCAGTAGATAGCCCGCCCTTTTTATTCAAAATTAACGTTTTAATCGTAAATAATATAATAATAATTTTAGTCGTAAATATTGTTGTTAATATTTCTAGAGAATAATAATATCTCAAGTGGTATGTCATTTATTTCAGTGTTCTACCCAAGAGTAGCCTATTTCTTAGTATTCCTCACACATAATTATATTTTAAGACTACCTTTTATTTGAATAAAATTAAAAATTCAATAAATAAGTACCTACTAACCATAATTACCTAATTCCAAGCGCTCTCAAATCTCCCAAGCCTTTTC
Source organism: Drosophila auraria (assembly GCA_008042615.1). Classification (NCBI taxonomy): domain Eukaryota; kingdom Metazoa; phylum Arthropoda; class Insecta; order Diptera; family Drosophilidae; genus Drosophila; species Drosophila auraria. The sequence goes on from VNJW01010206.1 coordinate 30,251, forward strand.
ATACATCTCCCAATTACCAAAGTGTATATCCCCCACTCCTCTAAGCCCAAAACCCATTCCCGTTTTGTATTGTTCTTCAGCTCCAATCGATGCCAATGCATTAACATTAAAACTTGGGCGCAGAAATTTTAATTAAAATGTGACAGGCAACTAGCGCACAATGGGCCCGGCCCGCTCGCCGGATATCTTGGCCTGGCCCCGCCGCTGACTGTGTGTTTGGGTGTGTGTCTGGCATAAAAATATTCAGCATAAGTGGCGGCCACCCGGCGCTGGCTCGACATTACAGGGCAGCCGAGCTGCGGCGCTGGCAGCAATTGTGCCATTTCAATCGACATCTGTTACTGATTTCAAAGAAACTTTTGTTGACAACACAAACAAATGCCAAGTGCAGGCAGCGCGGGGGCAAGGATGCCGTCGCCCGGGGGTTTAAGGTACAAACCGTTTGACGCTTGCCTGCGCACGACTTGGGGCCCTGGCCACCCCACCCCTGGCCACCCGCTTTTTGGCCCTGAACCAGAGCCAGAACTCACGTGTGGCCCAAAGTGCCGCACAGCTGACGTTAACGTTATCAGCAAGCCGCTGTGTGCCGGTGTATAGTAACTCTCTGATTGTGTGAGTTTGTGTGTGCGCCTGATTTTATACCCTATTACTTGTGGAATATTAAATTATGGGGGATTTGGTATAAGTATTTATAGAGATTTTTATTTTAAGGAAATAAAAATAGCAACTTATGTACAAAATTGTTTGGAAACTAGATTTCTGGTCAAGCTCGATGTCTCTAACTGTTATAGTCTCTAAAATCGATATACGGACAGACGGACGGACAAACGGACAGATAGGCGAACATACGCACGGACAGATGAACGGACAGCCGAATGAACGGACAGGCGGTTATCGGGGATGCCCCTCTGTCTTTATCCTTACATTCCCTCATTGTTTTATGCAAGCCAACAGAAACCCACCAAAGTATGCAACATTTCCTCCAGGTACAGGGTATTCCATAGTCACTTCTCAAGGTCCTTACCTCTCTTGTATATGTATGCGTTAGCCAGCGCCTGTGTGCCTCTGTGTCGTGTCTGTTTCGCTCTGTGTGTGCTCCTGTGTGTGTGTTTTTGTTTTCGCCGGCTACAAACAAAGTTGACTGAGGCTGCCAGCTTGCGTGTCTGCGAGCCTGCATTTGAAGGCTGTGCAGCAAAGGCATCTGACGGCATGAAGGAATAACGGTTGCCCGTGGAAGAGGAAGAGGAAGAGGCGAAATATGGCCTGTGTGTGCCTGTGCGAGTGCCAGTGCGCCTACGAGAGCTACTGTGGGTGTGCGTGTGTTTTCGGCGGCGCCATTGTCGATAATAACGATGGACTGAGCCTCGGGTCGCAGCCGCTTTTGTGCGCGTAACATGTGTCAATTACAGGCACCCACACACACACACTGACTGGGACTGGTACTGGAAGCAGCCAGAGCAGCCGGCACAACCACACACCCACCCACACACATACGTATGCGCTCACTTAGTTTCGCTCTCTCACACCGTCGATAACTCAAAAAGCTGCCAAAAAGTATGCGCACATTTTTTATATGCGCCGCCCGAAAGTATGCACATATTTTTTATATTTGTGCTGCCGGCATTTGACAGCTAAGCGACGCCAGCGTCGCCGCCAGCTGCTCTGCCGCCGCCCGCCTATGTTAATTTATTTTGACACAGCATTTGGTTGGCGGGTGTGACAGAGAAAGAAAGTGGGGGGAGCTATTAAGAGGGAGATGGAGAAATTGGTTTTGGGGCTCGTTGTTTTTGTTGGCGAATAAAAAATGCTTAATTAAAAAATTCTTGAAGCACTGTAACAGGTGGGAAAGGCCAACTGTTAAGTAGGGTGTTTCAGGCAATTGCTTAACTTTAACATTCTGCTGAGTCGCAGAGACGGGGATATTTTTATTTTAATTATTCCCTACGCTGTGACTGTAACATTGATAACAGTTCTAAAGAAGTTAAAATCGTTGTTTTCAGCTGTGTAAAAAATTTATTGAACTTAACCTTAACCTAGACTCCTTTAAAATTAAAAAAATGTTTAATTAAGACTAAGCTGAAACCCTAAAATATCCACCAAAAAATAATAGTTAAATAATAATTTAAGTTAACGGAATTTTTCCAAGCTTCTGTAGCTCTGTTATGGTTACAGCTTACTAACAGTCTCCAGAAAGCTTCTGATTCTCCAAAAGAAAAACACTCTACTTCCAGCACTTGCATTTGTTTGTTTTCTCTCCATGTCATTCTCTGTCCATACTGTTCTCTCGAGTTACTGAAGCGAATGATGCTGCGATTGCTGTTTGCTCTCTTCCACGCAAATTCTCATTTTCGCTCTCGTGCTCCCCTTCTTCTTGGGGATCGAGGCACAGTGGGGTACAAGAGGCATAATCTTTTAATAAATTTTAACTGAAAAAAGAAATCTTTTATTTTTTTTTTTTTTAATTTTTGACAAATTTTATAATGTAACCCCTTATCGTTTTTTGGAAAAATCGACCAAAATTTTTTTTTTCTCAGTTTCTTCAATATTTTGGTTTTAAGTAATTGAGATTTTAATAGCGAATCCGAAAACGTACGGCATATGGCCATTAATTGATTTTTGGCCATAACATGCTTTCAGAAAAGGCTCAAATATTGTTAATCGGTTCCTAACAGATTCGCATTAAATTCGCACTTTGGGAGTCTCTGGACTCCACTGTGCGGCCGCGGTTATAAAGGCCCCCTCTCGGGGGCAGCCACAGTTAGTTAAGCGATCTGCCTGCGCGCATTCAGATCGTTTGTGTGACGTTGTCCCTATCTGTCGAGTGTTGTTGTTTGTCCGTGCCAAGAACCGATTGCGATCGTGCGAATCAAAAGTATGTCAACCGGGGGAGCAGCACTGACCTGACATTGAAAAGAGAATTACAGCGATCATGGCGCCAATAGACCGCGAAGTGCGGTGGCGGCCGGCTTGGCCATGTAAATCGATTACAGGGGCGGCGTGGGCATGCGTAGCCAGCGCCCAGAACTGCGTGTGCGGAGAACCGCTTATAGGAACCGCTGTGTGATCGGCATACGCAATAAGTCAAGGTCCCGGGTGCCCAGCATAGACGCCAGAACATAACTCATACTTCCAGAGACGCGTAGAGATAGCGCCCGTGTCCATGTAGGAACATCGGCAGTAGCAATGAACTTTGGAGCGGCCTGGCGTCACTTGATAGCTTTCTTAACCCTTTGGAAGTGCTAGATTACACTAGATATTATTCACCGTAGTTAATGCGATTTATCGGTAGTGATGCCAAGTGTTTTGGCACCTGTCCATTGTCTGGCAACTTAATTAATTAGCGATAAACCGGCATAACAAAGAACCAGGCACTGGGCTATCAGCTGTTAGCTCCGCTCCAGCGCAGGTTCAACGCCTGCTGCAGTTTTTATTATAACCTGATAAGCTCCACTTAACCCATAGACTGACTTATCTAAATAGCCGGAGAGATTATTAGCTATACGAAAAAGTTTCCATGCTCAATGGTTTGAGAGGTGCCATGAAAAAAACTATAAACTTTTGCCGTAAAAATGAGGTACCTGTGAAATGAAGTAATTAGTAATTTTCCCATATAAGGAAAATAGCCATAAAAGTAATTACTTTTTCATAATTTACTACAAGGTTTAGTGCCTGTAAATTAGTTTTAATTAAATGCTTGAAGTGATATTAAGAACCCCTTTGTAACTAAAGAAAGTTGTCCACACTCTTTGGTTGTGTCTACTGATTTTCAAGGGTTACAGGCCTGGAAAATGGGTTAAATTTTGTATAAAAAATATATTTATAGCCCAGACGCTTTCATTGTATCAAAGTACAATTTAATTGCAGGTGCCAGGGCTGGTTTTCCATTCCAGTTATTAAAATGAATGCATTTTTATTAAAAGGCTGCTTGCTGGTTCAATTGTCGTTAATGTTTTTACTACATAACTGGGATTTTCGCACTCAATCCGACTTGATACCCTCTAAGTATTTGTCACTCCCCTGGAAACCCCCTTGGAACCTCTCACGTATGGCTCATGGCGGGGTTGATAAGAACTTGCGACCCACAAAACGATAGTAAATCGGTATCAGACAACGCCGTGTCAGGCTTATCGTGCAGTCGCTCGCCGTCAGTTGCCCTAGGCACAAGTGTAGGGTCGGTCCCTCCCGCTTTTTGCCACTCCATAAATTGCTAAATTAGGCCTTGCCGTAGCTGTCACAACACTCGTATCCGACCGTTTGAGTAACGTAACTAATTCGACCATGTTTGCCTTTGCTGTCTGTCTCACCCCTTCGAAGTGAGCGAGAACGAGGAGCACGGCGATCAGGAGGGCCAGCAGGAGGCTGACGACGGAGAGAAAATGGAGATCTTGCTGGAGCTTAATCTCAAGCAGAAGCTGGCCACGCGCATGGGTACGCTCCTGATGGCGACTCTGATCTTTGCCAGCTTCTGCTGGGACAACGCAGTGGCTAGTCTGACGCTGGGCGCAACTGTGGCCCTGCTGCTTAGGAATCCCACGTTTGTCTTTGGCCTGATGATGACCGCAGTGAGGGACTTGAAGTGAGTATAAATTGAGCTTAGTTTTTGGAAATATTACTAACTTGGCTCCCGTTTTCAGGGCTCTACAGCGTTTTGTGGCTCTTAATATCTACCTTTTGCTAAGGGATCGCAGAGGATTCACCGTGGCGCGCTGTTTTCGGGACCAGGCCAAGGCTCAACCCAAGAAGACCTGCTTTGTGATGGAGGATCGCAGCTTGAGCTTCGCAGATGCCTTGGAGTTCAGCCAGAAGATCGCTGGTTACTTCAGAGATCGAGGTCTAGAGAAGGGCGATTGTGTGGCTTTGCTGATGGAGACCCGCCCGGAGTATCCCTGCGTTTGGCTGGGCCTCTCCCAGCTGGGCGTGATCACGGCCCTCATTAACTCCAATCTGCGCGGGGAGTCACTCCTCCACTGCATAAAGGTGGCCAATGCCAAGGCCCTCATAGTGGGCAGCGAGCTGCTGGATGTCTTGCAAACCCTAAGGGAAAAGGAGGAGCTGCAGGAGCTGCCCATCTACCAATACAACGATGAAGAGTTAAGGAACGGTCAGGATCTCCTGCCAGGAGCTGTGGATCTGAGTGCCGCCTTGAAGGCCCAGCAGAGATTGGAACTCCAATCCAGCGGCTCTGCGGATGAGGCTCGATCGAAGCTGCTCTATGTTTACACCTCGGGAACCACGGGCTTGCCCAAGGCTGCTGTGATCACCAACCTGCGCTTCCTGTTCATGTCCGCCGGAACTTTCTACATGCTGAGGCTGACCAGCGACGATGTGGTGTACAATCCCCTGCCGCTGTATCATACTGCTGGAGGCATTGTGGGCGTGGGCAATGCCCTCCTCAATGGCTCCACTGTGGTGCTGCGCAAGAAGTTCTCGGCTAGAAACTTCTGGCTGGACTGCAGCCGCTACAACTGCAGTGTGGCCCAGTACATCGGAGAGCTCTGTCGCTACCTTCTTGCCACGAATTACACCCAGGACCAGCAGCAGCACGACTTGCGTTTGATGTATGGCAACGGGCTGAGGCCTCAGATCTGGTCGCAGTTTGTCCGCCGCTTTGGAATACCCAACATAGGCGAGATCTACGGAGCCACCGAGGGCAACTCAAACCTCATCAACATCACCAACCGAGTTGGAGCCATAGGATTTGTGCCTGTATACGGCGCCAGGTTGTATCCCGTCCAGGTCCTGCGCTGCGACGAGCAAACTGGCGAGCTGCTGAGGGATCCCCACGGCCACTGCATCCGGTGTCTGCCCGGGGAGACCGGTCTATTGGTGGGCAAGGTCGATGCCCGGCGTGCGGTCAGTGCTTTCCATGGCTATGCGGATAAGGGAGCCTCGGAGCAGAAGCTTCTCCGGAATGTCTTTGACTCTGGCGATGTTTTCTTTAACTCTGGCGATATGGTGGTGAGGGATATCCTGGGCTACTTTTACTTCAAGGATCGCACGGGCGACACCTTCCGCTGGCGGGGCGAGAATGTGGCCACCCAGGAGGTGGAGGCCATCATCACGAATTGCATTGGTCTCGAGGATTGTGTGGTTTATGGAGTTAAGGTGAGTTTACAGGGAAAATTAAAAAATTAATTGGAAATCAGTCTTCAAGTGTAGTTGGCGAGACTGAATCACCGCCACGAGTCAGATAAGGCGGCACCTTAAACATGCCCATAAACCTCGATTCTCGATTCTCACTATCGTTTCCCCCCTTTCCGCTTATCTCCTCAGATCCCCCATGTGGAGGGCAAGGCTGGAATGGCGGCGATTGTGGACCCCCAGCGCAAGGTGGACATGGAGTACCTGTCGGTGGTGCTGCGGGGCAGCCTGCCGCCCTATGCCCAGCCCCTGCTCATCCGCCTGCTGGACGAGATTCCGCGCACGGCCACCTTCAAGCTGAAGAAGCGGGAGCTGGCCATGGATGGCTATGATCTGGACAAGGTCTCCGATCCCATATACTATCTGAATCGGGATGGCATCTATCGAACTCTGAGCTGGGAGCAGTACCAGGCCCTGCGTTCGGGAAAGTCGGGTCTCTGAGGATATGGCAGGCCCCCGTGTATATAGAGATAGCTAAATGTTTGTATGTATGTCCGATGTACTCGTATTTCTAAAAGCTAAAAACAACGACTGATACCAAAAACGGCGATGAAGATGTTTCGCTGCTCGAAAGCCGGTCGCGTTTTCTGGCCATAAAATGGCAGCTTAACCGATAATGGGAGCCAATACGTTTTACGGCCAGAAGATGCTGCTACCGCCACAAGATATATCGAAAGTGTTAAATCCCCAAGATTAAGTTCTCGCTCATTGGCAGCTGCTGTAGGTTGGCGTTGCCTGCGTTGCTGCCTCGCTACTTTTGCAGTTGCTGCTGTTGCAACATTAACGCCATTTCCGCTCGCTAGCGGCAGCTGCGACTCCGTTGCCCGTCGCCTAAGATAAACGATGTGCAAAATCCATACAAAACAACAGCAACACCAGCAGCAGGAGCAACAGCAACAGCAGAAACAACAACAAGAGACTGGCAACCGCAAGCAACGCGTGGCTGCTGCAACGCAACAGCGCAACATCGTCGACGACGGCGGCGTTGGCCACCAATATCGATGTCGATGGCGAAAAAGTTGTGGCAGGCAATCATAAAAAACGAAGAAATGGCAAACAAAGCTGGGCGCCATTTTGCAGGCATTTGCTGGGTGGCGATTGGTTGGCTCCTTGGATGCCACAACTTCCTCGATGGCTAAAAGTGCTTTCAAGGTAAAGGAAAACGAGGTTCTTTTTTCTCTCAGAGCCATTTCCAAGATCTTAATTGATATTCGTAGGAAATGCCTTTTATCTTTATTTTTATTTACGGATATTGATGGTCAACATAAAAATTCCGCTTATAAAGTAAAAGGAGAATAATACTTCTGAATTCAAATTGATATTCAGGAAGTTTTTTATAAAGAAAAAGTTCAAGCAATGGGAATTTAAATATTTTTATTTGGAGGATAATAACATTTTATTAAGAATCAGGTATGTGTATTCAAGATGTTTCTTTTTAAACCTAAAAGGCTTTTAATGGGGACCAAAGCTTCCTCTAAGTCTAAAACAGGGTTCAGGAAACGGAACAGGTTCTATATTTTTAGTTATAAAATCTAAAGTAAATTTATTTATATAGTTTTAACGCCGTAATTGGTTCGTAAACATTTCCAAAGCTGTATTCTTAGCTGAAACTATAGAAAATTGGGAGATTGGATAGGTCTTTTTGGGTTTGCAAGAGCCTAAGTAATATACAAATAATTTATTTAATATTTATCCTAATTTATGTCAATTACAAATATTATTTATTGGATTTTTTGGCCCCTTACTGATTTTCCCATGCCTAAACATCTTTATAAATCAAAAATAATAACCAAACCAGAGGGAATTTCGACTTACAACTCTCTTAATTACCCTTACTTTCCTTTCCTGAACTTAGATGTTCTCCCAGTGATCCTGTGAGCGGTGCAATCTACAATGTAAAGGGGGCGAACCTCGCATGCCCGAAAATGCACATAAACTTGCATCTGCAGCAGCTGCCAGCCCTCCAAAATCCCCACCAAAAAACTCTACGCCCCCCCCCTTTGCTTTTCGCGGCGCCATCGTCGATGTCATAAACAAAATGGCACTTGTGGGTGCAGAGTGCATGAATACGTTCGCATAGCTAATAACAATAAAAGCAACAACAAAAACAGCCATTGCAGCTGACACCAGCAGGCAAGTGATGTTGGTGTTGCTCCTGTTCCTGCCGCTGCTGTTCCTGCTGCTCCTGTTCCTGCTGCTCCTGCTGACGTTGTTGTAATTGTAACTTCGCGTGCGCTCCGCCTGCGTAAGTGGGAAAATTAAAAATTTCTCAATAATTTTTCGAAATGTTCGACAAGAGAACGCCGGGGGCGTCGCCATTGTGTTGCCCGCTGCCTACTCCTACTCCCTTTTTGGGCTCATTTAGAAAGCTTTCGGTGGACAGATGGACGGACAGGAGGGTGGGCCTGATGGGTGGCAAAGGCCGGAGCTCAGCGACGGCGCCACAGCTGCCATTGGAATTCCAAAGCTATTAAAACGCTGCCAGTGGAGCTACGACCAAACGGGCACCAGTGTTCCTGCTGCTCCTGCTGCTGCTGCTTCCGCTGCTGCCATTCCCTTTGTTGCCCATCGCCTGGGTTTGCCCTAACCGGGGCCAAGGGTATTGTGAATTGATTGTGGGGCCTAAGCCTGAGATTTCTCAAGTGATTAAAACGGTGTCAAATGGGATAGGATAGGTTCATATGGTAGCTAAGGCCCAAGTGTGTTGCCTGTTTTTAGGCTTGGTTTTTATATTTTTTAGAGAGCTTGAATATTATTATTAAAACCTTTTAAATTATGTTTAGCACATTTTATGATTCGCTTATTATATTAAAAAAGCTTTTCATTAAATAAAATAACATAAACTTATTTAAATTTGATTCCAGCTTAAACCAATATTTTGTCATTAAAAATAATCAAAGTTCCAGAACTTCTGTATTAGTTCCATTAAAAATACCTATTTTTTATCACAGAATATTATTTAAAAATTAATATTTTTGTAAATAAGGAAAGTATCCCTGCAGAGTATCTAAATATTCGCCTTGTATCCTTATCCTTTTTGTCCTGGCTCTGCCACTTGCTGTGGCTGCTGCTGCTACTGGCGCTGCTCCTGCTCCTGCTCCTGCTGCTCTCGTTGGCTGAATTGGTTTGGATCGCTCCGCTTTTGCTTGTATGCATTTGGGCTTAAAGGTTTTGCTTGCTTTTGTTTTTATGTTTCATACTGCCACCGCCAAGTCCTGCCCTGCCCCGCTGCCGCCCCCTTGGGTCCTTGGCGAGCTTTGTCAGTTCGTGCTAATTACATTGCACCTGTGCATGACGTTTGATGTTGCCCTGTCGAGCTTCGACTGTCGCTAGTGTTTGTTGTTGCTGGTTTTGGGTGGTGTGTGTGTGTTAGTTTGTTTGGTTTTGGCCTTTTAGGGCGCTGACTGAGCTGCAGCAGCAGCAATAGCAGCAGCAGAAGGAAGCAAAAATTAATTAAAAGCCAACGTGCGGCGGCAATGCAATTAAATTCGATTTGGTTGGGCATTCGACGGCTGGAGACTCGGGACTCGAGCTCAGCTGGACGGCTGTTGTTGACATCATTTAATACAACAATACAGCAAAATTATATTTTCCACACACACACTCATCAAAAGTCCACACAATGCAACAGAGCAGGACACTGTGCCACCGCCCACCGCCTACCCTTTGTTTTGTTTGTTTTTTGTTTGTTTTTATTGGGAATTTTGCCTCGTTCAGCTGTTGGCTGATCTGCCTATTTGGTCCATACCCCGCTCCCTCCTCTCTTGGCCACATTTCCTTGCTGCTGCTCCTGGCAGCCCGTCTCTGTGTGTGTGTGCGAACTGTTTGTGCGCTTTCCTCGCTTTTCATCGTTGATTCGTGGCACCTTTTGGATTTGACAGTTTTGTAATTAACTGCAGTCGTCAGCGGCCGAGTGCTGCATACTTTGGGGCGCCTCAATCAGCATTGGCATTTTGTAACGCAATTAGTTGGTCCTGCCACTTGAAACTCGGCTTTTATGCTATTCATTTCAACTTCCGATTGGGTCTTGGCCTCGAATCAAGTTGATACGCAGTACGTGACAGCTGCAGCCAGCGGCCAGCTAAAAGAGGACCCAGACGCACACACGTGTGTGCGACTCCTTTCGCCTTTCGCCAGGACTCCGGACTCCGGGCTTAGCCATTTCAGTTTGCCATCCGCCAGCAGCTGTGCGCTGCCAATCCCGCTGTTGGTGTTTTTTATGGGGCGACCGCCTTTATGCGCCCGCATATTAAACAATTATTGCCAAATGGCAAGCGACAGCTGCGTTGTGTCGCCAATGTCGTTAGTGTGGGCAGCAGCAGCAGCAACAGCACAGGAGCAACATCGCAGCAACATCAGTATCAAGCATCCAACAGCCAACATCCTGGCTGGACGAATAGCAGGAGGCCTATTTTTTGTGTTTAAGCCCAACAGCATACCAAAGCAGGACATGGCCAGTAACGGCTCCTGCACTGGCTTACTGGCTTTTGGTTATTCGTTGCTCGCCCGCTCGCCTGTTCGCTTGCCTGTTCGCTTTTTTTTTCGCGTTTCAGCGTCTGCTGCAATTTATGTGTATAAATGACAAAAGTACCGTTATTTATGGCCAGCAACCGCAACGCAATTTGGCAACACTTGTTGGCCAATTGGCAAAAATGTGAAGGCGGGAGAACTCAGCTGAGTTCGAACGGGAACGGGAGCTGAGTAGGTTTCCCCTCCAGGCAATATATGATTGTAGATATATATATATATATATATTTGTAGGCGAGATAACATATCTGCATATCTGGGCAATCACACACATTATCTAATATGAGAGAGCAGAACAACAAGGCAAAATTTTGGTTTTGTGATGGAGGTTTTAGTACCCTGGGAACCTAAAATAAGTTCAGGATATTTATTTAAATAGTATTATATTCCAAACAAATTATAATAATAAGATAAAGGCATTCCACATTTAATTTAAAATAAAATCAAGTCAAATGACGAACAATAGAGTTATTTATTATAAGGTTTGAGAGGTATTCGACATTAAAAAGTTTAAATTACTTAGGTTTTTCTTCTGTAAAGTCAATATAAATAACCCTGTGGGTAACATCGGTTCCTACTTTAGGTATATCTTAATAAATTCCTCGTTCCTAATTAATTTTTTTATGAATTTGCTGCAGATACCATACTTCCCCTTTGTACAGGGTATTTCTTTAAGAGCAGCACCGCTTGTCAGCGTACATTTTTGTGCGCTCTGTGCAAAATTTGAATTTTTATTGCTGATCGAAGCCTGCAGCACATTGTGGGCCCTAGCCCAGGTCCCCTGCCACCGCCAAATTATGCGTATTAAGGTCGTTTTGGGGGGCTCTATAGTGGGTGTATCCGTATCCGAGTTGCTTGATAGCTTGTTGCTGACATAAATTTGCTCCTGCTGCTGCTCCAGCTACTGCTCCTACTGGCTGTTTGTGTAAATGTGCCAAATGCGCCGGAAGCCTCCTGCCAGTTGCTCCAATATCGACTTGACCCTTCTGTTTTGTTGTCGCGCCTTTTATTATGCTAATATTTTTAGGGCATTGCCAAGATTTATTGAAATTGCTGCGGCTGCTCGTCGTCCATAAACGCAGGCCATACATATCCACGAGATTGTCTCTTCCGGCCATGGGAAAGGTGCAAGCTCTCCTCGGGCAATTTAAGCCATCGGCCACATGGCGTATGCGCGATTTGCGGCGGTGAGAGTTAGAAGTGGGCCTTGTGGTTAAAGGGGGGGAGAGAAGGATTTCGAGGAAACAATTAAATTGTCATTTCGTTGGTGCAACGCTTGTTGCTGCTTGTCTCGCCTCGTGTTGCATAATTGGCAACGTTTTTGCAATTAAAACAACTAATTGGCAGCAAAAACTATTGGCCAGCAGCAACAGCAGCAGCTGTTAGTTGGTAAGGGCAAGGGATCCATAAAAAAGTATGCGAAAAATTAGTTGCATAAATTTCTAGTTGCAAAAGTTTCAACTATGCGGCGCTGGCTAATCGAGGCAGGTCTGTATAAATGTGTAAACTATTCTTTTGTTCAACTGAGGACTGTAAATTGGAGGTATTAAATAATTATTTATACTTTTATTAAATGAAATGCAGATGGAAACTTTTTAAAATGCTTTCATTGGAAATTCAGGGTGAAACTTACACGAAAATCACTAGAAATAGTGTCCAAAAGTATGCTGTAAAATATTTTTATATCGGATTGTTGATGTTTTATAGTTGCATACTTTTATGCAGATTTTATAGTGATTTCAGATAAACAGGAATTTATATATTTATTTATTTTAATTTAATAATTGTATAAAATATCTTTTAAACACAAAAACTTTAACATTTTTACAAGTTTTTCTGTGAAATTCTATTTAGCTATATTTTTAATATATCACTAGATAATACAATGAGTAGGAAAGAGCCAGGAAAGTACAGACGGGGTTAAAAATAAACCCCTCAGCACAGGTGTTTATGCTTTGTTCGATTTTTGTGAGCTCCGGGGCTTGTGTGTCCACAGATAAAGCTGTGGCTACCAGGCTTCCTGGCCTCCGACAGACAGCCCCCTCGCATTCCAAATTGTTATGATTTTACAACAATATTATTTTTCCATCATCAACATCAGCAAAAATCAATCAAGTTCAATTAAAATGCAGCCCAGGGACACAAAAAGCAGCCGAAACCGAAAAAAGACGAAACAGCATGGAAACCAAAATGCAATTATAGAAAATTAATTCCATATACAAATTAAATAGAACAAAAACGGTTTGTCAGTGGCAGAATTTAAAATGCCAATTACAAATTGTAATTAAGAGACGAAAAGTTGCAAAATAAATTAAAACATCGCCGGCAAATCAATCAAACCTAATTGCCTGCCCATAGGCGGCGGCTATGTAAACACGATAATAACATTTACACTGTTGCACTCGCATCCTTTGCTATATTTTATACAAACATATATATGGGAATAAATTTAACTATGGTAATGCGCAAATACGAAAAAAGACAAATGCTGGCTACAATTTTGTTTTATATATTTTTGCCTAAATGCCAGCCGAGGATGTATGGGTTCGTGTGGGTGTTTTTTGTGCGTGTGCAAAGCTTACATTTACACAAGTGCAAAAATTCCCAAAACACAAATCCTAAAAAAACATTTGTTACTTTTTGTGAGGGCCCAAAGGGCGGGGCGAAGGACGGAGGGCGGAGGGCATGGCCCAATGCACGCGGGTGACCACACACAGGCACACACACACAACATAATGCAGGCCACCGCTTTCCATGGGTATTGGTGGGCTTTCTGAAAATACAGGAAAGTGTGTGTTGTGTGTGTTTCGCCATAAGCGTAGTCCATCCGAATTGATGCAGTAGAAGGGGCAGGAAACCCTTTCGGAATAGTTAGATATTCATGTTGTTATTCCAAAAGTTTAAGGTACATTCCTGGAAGACCATTTAATCCTATTATTTTGGGGAATAAAGATAAGAAAACTTGTCTTTATCACGATTAAGATATTCGTTCTTTTTCCTGAACTCAAAACTGTATTTTTGTATATTTATAAGTAAATATTCAGGAGAACAAAAAAAAAAATGGGTTTTGGAATTGATATCAATTAAAATTGTGCCTGAAAGTATACTATAAAATGTTTTTCGTTATTTCATTCTTTTAGACATCTTTTTAGCTGTTTTTAATTGATTTTTATTAATAAATAGAGTTAATAAACAGAGTAAAATGTATTCATATTCTTTGGCCTGAATAATTCTGCTCTGGTAAGTTTTCTTTAACACTCATTAAACCCTTTCCATTGCACGCCTTTACCGAAAAGCTCAGCACACTTCTGTTTTCTATTTGAACAACCAAAAATGTCAGCAATATTCGTATTTGTTGTCCGTTGGTTTGGAGACCTGGACAAGTGTGTGCTCTCCCCCGACCCGATGTCTTTGGCCATCCTTTCCCTCCCACTCTCGGCATTATCCATTATCCGATTCGAGCGGTTGTCGCCACAGCCTCATTGAGCGTTTAGATTGTAGTTCTCTTGTTGCGCATGAATGTATAACATTTTGTCCATTCGAGCTCGTAAATTCGAGATTATTTTGTGGTGCATTTAAATTTAGCAAAGAAAAAAATAAAACACGGGAGGAATAGGAGATGCAGAAGGGCAGATAGGCTGATGCCAGATAGGCAGATGGGAGGGATATGTAGTGAGCAAAGCCAGAGCAAACGAAATTAAAGTGAATTTTGCGGTTTGACTGCCAGAGATGAAAATAGGCCTGACAGAGGCACTTGAGGAGTCTTTGCAACCGAAACCCATGTCTCCTTCTCCTCGCCACTTAGGCTCTTGCTCTTGCTCTTTCAACTTGAATGCAATTAGAAAGTAAAACGACTACAAATTGTCTTGCCAGGGGCATTGATTGATTTCCAAGGAAATGGGGAAATTGACGCCGCAGATCCCGAACTTCGGAGTCACAAAACAGCAGCAGCCGAGCGAGTCGCCGTCGCCGTGGCAGTTGGTCTATAAATACCTCCTATTTTCCCCCAGTGCCTTAGGAGTGGAGTCCTAAAATGAAAGCCAAAACACATGTAAGAAGACGAAACATTTCTAATGACTGCGGTGACACTTTTGTGGAAGTGCACACTCACACCACGGCACAGATTCATATATGATTTCCCAGGTGCACGGAGAAAAAATAAACTGAGTAAATTAAGACCATAATTTTTATTAACCCACAAAAAATTTTACTTGTAATCCTTACCTTATCCAGTAAAAATCTCAGCTAAATAAATATAAAATAACAGGTTTATTTTATTTTGTATGTTCCATTTTTCCATTAAAAATTTCTTTATTTTTAAGAGCTTAATTTTTAATTAAAGGACACTATTGGCTACTAAATTTTACAGTTTTTATTGCAAGCTTTACATTTTTAAAATATTTCAATTAAATTATTTAGTAGCCCTAAGCTTCCTTACGTCTTATGTCTTAAAATCAAAATCTTTTTACAACAAAAAATATTTGTATATATTTTTTTATTATATTTTTATTAAATTAATTTTTTTCCTGAGTGCACATTTACGGATACACGGAAAACTCTGGGGCGGGGAGTTGCATACCTGTGCATTCTGCCGGATAAAATTAGAACGTGAAAGTCGCTGCAGTTGACAGCGTAAAAATGTGTGAACTTAGGAACAGGAAAACGACGGCGGGGTGCCAGCCATCCATATGTATTTTATATGTATTTATATATATATATTAGTAAATGTGTTTGTGTGCCTGGCAGTACATAAACCTAATCGGAATTAAGAATAAAACCAAAAGGCTTCACCGATTTACACTTGCCAGTGACTTAGCCCTATTGGCAGCTATACCGTGACTTGGCCCCACTAACTTGAAGGGAAAACTTTTTATTAACTTCCGCCGATTGATGTATAAACTTTAACTTCCAATTACCCAAAAATATTTGGGTTCAGCCCGAATCTACCCCCTCTCTGGGGAATATATTTTTAGGTCTATTATAATACAGAATGATTCGATACAATTATAGGAATGGAAGGAATAGTCTTCAAGACTAAATAAAATCCTTAATTTTTGTAATCAAATTAAATTTTAAAAAGCTAAAAAGTCTTTTAAGATTTATAATGATTCGATAAACTTAAAATATATGTGCTAATCTTATAGGAATTTTAACTATCAATGAATTTTAGATATGGTACCACAAAGGTATTAAATAATATTTGTTTAAAACTTAATTCAAATATAACCAAGATCTTTAAAGAAACAAAATTCTTACTATTAAGGACAATCTCTCCAAATATTTTAAACTGAAACCTCTGTAAAAATTCGAACTAGAAAAGTTCGTTTTACAGAGGCTTTACTTTACGGCTGGCTCTAGAATAACATGACCAAAGCGCCATGTGGAAACTATCGCTGTAGGGAACTCTGCAATCGGCCCACTGTGCCAGAGTATCTGTGAGTGTACCCACTCTACCAGTGTGTGTGCGATCTTTCGTCTCTCTCTAGCCGCCGGCGCCGGCAGGCACTCGCCGCAGTGGAAGTCGAAGTCGCTGTCGCCGTCGCCGCCGCCTCGCCAGAACAGAGATTCGGCTTCGAGTCGGGGTCCGGCGATCAGTTGAGTCTTGTGCGTTGTGCGGTGAAGTTGCGCCTTCGTTCTGAAAATCCAGCAAAGATACTCGGACTGTGCGGTGCATCCTCTCCAGATCCATATCCAGATCCAGAGACAGCTCCAGGTTCTAAGATTCAGATTCAGATTCAGATACAGCGCCAGGCTCTCTAGTCTCCAGCTTCCAGCAACAAATCAGCGAAACCAAAATGAGAGAAATTGTCCATCTGCAGGCCGGCCAGTGCGGCAATCAAATCGGCGCTAAGGTAGGTCTACTTTATTTTTCTTTATTTTTTTCTTATTGGTTTTTGCTGCCACTTAATTTATTCACATTGACCGAAAACGTTTTTCAATGAGTTTCCAAAATGATCGGCTGAGCCGCTCGGTTCGATGTCGCCGCCTTTTTCAGCGCATTCAGCAATTAAAGCAAAAGAAAATTAACAACAAAAAATACGCAGCCGTAAAAAAAAAGTTTAAATAAAAAATGCAAAGTGCAAAAAAAGTGGACAAGCAAAGAAATTCATTTCGACTTTGTCTGGCACTCGATATGCCCTTTCTGTTTGGCAAAAAAAAAAACCGGGTTGGGCCGGCTGCAGATCACGAAAAAGTGATTCATTGTGAACCCTCCGTGGAGGATCCAGAAACCGGGAACCAGGAGAATTATTAAGGCGTGTAAGGCGCAAATCAGCAAGAAAACTTCAAGATTTCTGCCTCGCACTTTGCCAACCAGAAGGGAAATCTCTTGAATAATCTTTGCGGAGAAATCTTTTCGCTTTGCTTGAGTTTCCTGCACTGCCAAAGAAAGCCACAAAAGAAGAAAAATAATGCAATAAAAATAAGTAGTTATTCATACGAAAAGTACTGGCCAAAGATGATTATAAAAATTATTATTAGCCAACGTTTCGAGGAAAGCCTGCGTTTTATCAAAAGAGAGGAACTGAAATTCGCTGGAAAGCAGCATAAATCAAAAGTATAAATATTTATTAAGTATTTAACAATTTTCTATGGTTATTAAGAGAGTAAATAATAATGCAACAGCTGTTCTCCAGTAATCAGGGTGGAAAGATTGCTTCAAGTTATTAAGTTATTAGTGAAGAAATTTTCCTAATTACGAATTTAAAGCACTAGAGAAGGAATTTAACCAATTAAATAAATATACCATTAGTAATTACGTTTTATAGTTTTCTGCATCTGTAAATTGACGCTCTACAACCTTCTGACCAATGAAAAATTCTTAAAAATAGCTTTACAAATAATAAACAAAAAATACCTATTAAAGACCTAAACCTTTTCCATATAGTCTGAGCCTGGTGCGATCTTGTTGCAGCTGTTCTAATCCATCTTCATATAATCCACTCGGATTGCAAGTAGAGTATGTGATGACTGATCAGCAAATACAGCACTAACTGGGTTTTACTTGGAGAACGAGAAACGGAAACTTGAGAAATGCAAACGAACCAGAGCAATTAAGTTCTGATTTCAATTATCTCATTTATAGGATAGTCCACTCAATCAGCACGCCCCGAAAAACCGAAGACTGAGCAAAGTGCAATTTTTGCTTAAAAGAAAAAGGAGGCAGGCTCTTAACCGGCTTGCTACAGACTCTGTTTCGTTTTTTTTTTTGGCAATACCAGTTTCGAGATCGAGACTTTTACAAGTGGGTCCCCGCTGAGTGCATTTTTCAGTGGCATCAATGTCAATGTTCAATCGTCAATCATCACCCCTGCAAAGTGGGTCACATTCGCTGAGCCAACGAAATGCTGATAAAATAGTAAACAAATTACGGGGCGAGTCTACGTACTTTCATATACAAAAGATAAGCCCACGGGTCTTAATCATTTGATATGAGTCAATTTGCGGGCAGATTGCTCACAACTCGGCAGCTTCAATTTAAAAGTAAACTCGCCTCGTCTTTTGTGGTTCCCGGAATTTGGGCAATAGTAATGGTTTTATGGAGCAGCTCTCCGAGGTACATAAGCGTATATAAACGAGGTTCTGATGGGAAGTTTGTCTTGGTAATTTGAGTGGCGTAATGTGAGACCCCAAAGAAGAAAAAATAAGTATAAACTAAAGAACAGGCGGAGGAACAGCTGAGTGGACATTTAAGACAAGAATGTCCAGACCGGAATACGTAAATAATAAAACCGCACAAGTGCAGGAGCAAAAGGAAGTGATTCACCGGGCGAGAAGGCTACAGTTACAGGATATCGGAGATATCGGGGTGGCGATGATGGCGATGATGGCATTCCATATGCGACTCTCTGTTTCCGTTTCAGGCATGCGCCACAACGATTAATGCATATTAAGTACCCAAAGCACCCAAAGCCCCCAAGATTGTATAGAATTCGAGAGGCCATGCAACTGAGATCTGGCTGGGAGTCAATAAACCCGGTCGGTCTCTCTTTCTTTCCGAATGCTTATCGCCTCTTTTTTGACACCCCACAGCAGCAGCAGCAGCAGCAGCTGCCGGGTGGAAAGACAAATGGCAGGGTGAACTTCCACCATTTCCACTCCCACTCCCCCTTTTTGAATTAAAAGAATTTTCTTTTGATGCCAAATGTTTTATATCTCGCGAAAATGCCACTCTCTGTGTCTTTTTGCATAGCCAGCGATCCTCTGGCGAGAAAGACTGGCCTGGCTCCAGCTCGAGCTCCAAGTTCACGCCCGAGTGACTTCCTCTGCGAGACTGCAGCAAGAGCCAGTGGAGGAGTCTTCTTGGCTACTCCCCAGACATGCAACACTTAATGAGGGCGTCTCGATTGCCAGTCGCCAGATGATCGCATGCCAGAGGCGGCCACTGAAGGGGGGTCATTCCGTTGCCAAGCAGGCAGCAGAGCCAGAGCTTTTCAAATTAATTACACGGCGAAAGAATAGAGTTTCGGGGCAGGAACAGATGTTGCCTCTAATTGGAAAAGAGAGTTTAAAGTAGAAAAAAATAATGAAAAACGAAAAATCATGTTAAGGGACTATAAGAAGAAAGTGCTTCTTAGTTTCTAAGGTTCATGTAAACCTCCTAAAAATATTTCTTTATATTAAAAATATAATATATTACCTCTAAGAAATTTTCTAATAATTAACAGAGCTTGGAATAAATATTCCTGTATATGGAAAGCCTTCCCATTTAATTTTAAAATATCAAAAACTCCATAGTTAACTCATTTTCCTCTAAGGTATTCCCCCAACTCATCTCTAAGCCCAAAAATCACTTAAATCTATTCGGCTTGAGCAATCAAAGAAGTATTTTCCTTACCAAAATTTAATTCTTTGGGTCAGATCGTGTTTCTCCGAAATAAATCCTGCCAAAAAAAGGCATCCATCTATAATTACAATCTAACTGTGAGGCACAATCACACACAACTCCGCATCCGCTGGCTGCAACTGCCATTCACCGACAAAAGCCATTTTCCGACACCGAACCATTATCGTCAAAATGAAAAATCCGAAGTGAAAAATTAGTTGAATGTAAAAGTAAAGCGATCAGCGATGGTCGTGCGAGCAGCAGAAGAGGTGGAAATGAGGGGGGAAAAGAGGAGGCCCGAGTGAAAAACGACTTTTCACTTCAACAGTTTTGTGTGCTAATTTAGTTTTCATATTTTTTTTTGTGGCCGCAGCTTTTGTTTGCTTTGGTGAGGCCTTTTAGACCGAGCTTCATTGTTGCAGCTGTGGCATGGTTAGCTTCATAATTGCAGCGGCCACACTCCAATTAAATTTGATGATCTTGCTAAGATTGCAGTTGCCTGAGATTCGTTTTTCCTCTCGCTCTCCTCAGATACTTTTTTAAATAAACAAAGAAATGCAGACGCCACGGGTAGCCCATACGAGAATTTCCCCTTAAAACCAAACCCCAGCCCCCTTTTTGTTTATAGTCGCACACGTCAAGTTCAAGTGCCAAAGGGAAACAACTCAGACATCGGAGAGCAGCGACAAGAGGAATGTGTCTGCTCGGCTGGGGAATCGCTAACATTTTTATTATTTCCCCCTTGTCACTGTTGCCAAGCCAGAAGCCGAAGCAGCAGCGTTTCGCTTCGTTGGAAACTCTATTGAAGATCCAAAGCGAACCCAAAAATAGTTGAATCTCCTCCTGCCCAATTCGAGTGGCTAATGAGCAACTAACGGCAGCCGAATTTGGCTCTTGTTAAACGCAGCACGGCAATTGCAGAGCGCTTCCTCAATAAATCCGCCTCGATTGTTCTGTGTATCCATGAGATACTTGTGCTTAATTTATCGCATTTCGATTGGAATGGAGGGAGGGAGATCGCCCCTCTAATGATCTTGTCGTCTATCCCATACAGCTGGGTCGTTGGCCTGCAGAACTTTCGGATCACTCCTTGGCCCCATCCCCATCCCAGCCGCAGTATGAGTCACAGCAGTCACTCTTTAGAGTCTACATCTATATCTATAAAGGCATCTCTCTGGCGGTGCCATCCCACGGGCTGGGCTATTTTTAAATGCATTTCCCTGCAGCACCCCAGGAGCGTGGCGTGGCGGCGGCGGTGGAAATTTCGTGTCCCATACTGGGAGTGTGAGAGGGCAAACTATTTTTTACTGGCCCGGACGCATCTTTTAAATTTAGCACTAAATCAGGGCATGTTCGCCGGCGTCCAAAACTGACGTTTGAAAAACTAAACATAAATTCACTTTTTCCCTTTATTTCTTTCTTTTTTTATTTTTTCGTGGCAATCTGTCTCACTTTTGATGCCGCAAGAACCCTATATGGGCATCCCATTTATTCCCGGCCGTACGAGGCATATATATTTCTGTATATTTTTCCAAAAAACCTCAGACTTTATGGGCTGCGGCTGCGCCTTGTTGTTTGTCACATTGTCACATCGGAGGAGGCAGAAACAGAAATTCTGAAATTGTTAGAATTGTTCTCGGTTGTTCTCGCAGTTTATTATTTTTTTCGTATTTTTTGAGGCGCTTTGTGTGGCTGCGGCCATATGTCAAGGCTCAACATGAACTCTGACATGGCTGGGCGGGCACATTTATTCAATTTGATAAACGACTCTGTGCATATATATAGTAAAAGAATCTGCGGATTGCCAAGTGCTTGACGGATAGATGTCGGCTTCGGGGCTATAAAGATATCGCCCTCTTGGTTGGGGTTGATAAGGATGAATGATCATTGCTGGAGAGGGGCGATAGGAGCTTGAAAAGATGCGGGATGCAGCTTCTTATCGCAAATATTTGTGCACAGTGGCAAAGGCAAAAAACAAAATATGAAAAAATTACTATAGAAACTAGAAACTCTTAATTTGTCTAATGGATATATATAGTCACTAATTAGGAAAGTATTAATTAGAGGTTTTAATTTAAAACGTGTCTGAAAAAGCTCACCAGTTTTGATAGCGACGCCTGTTCTAATTTTCACTTTCGGTGAAAGGTGCCTTTGATGGATAGATAAATAAGATAAGATATGAGATCTTATCTTCTCTATCTTATCTTTTAAATTCCTGATTCTCATCTTAATTGAAGTTAAGAATATTTAGATAAATAATTATTTATTATAATAGATAAGCTTATGTTTGTTTTTTAACCATTCTCTTAGCAACTTAAAAGTCTTCTTTGTCCATTAATAAACTCCTTAAAAAAAAAGGTCTTACAGAAGTTCTAAAATAAAATAAATACATCATAAATTTGCTGAATTTATTAACAGTTTTATCTCTATATTTTTAAATATTTTTCCTCAGTTCTGGGAGATCATTTCGGAGGAGCATGGCATCGACAGCAATGGCATCTATGTGGGCGACAGCGATCTGCAGCTGGAGCGCGTCAGCGTCTACTACAACGAGGCATCTGGTAACACTTTGCCATATCATAATCCCAGGTCTATTTGGCTCATCCTATCCTCTTCCAGCAGTCACGCGCACTTCCGGTGGCAAGTATGTGCCCAGGGCCATCCTGCTGGACCTGGAACCGGGCACCATGGAGTCGGTGCGCTCCGGGCCCTACGGCCAGCTCTTCCGGCCGGACAACTTTGTGTTTGGCCAGTCGGGAGCCGGCAACAACTGGGCCAAGGGTCACTACACCGAGGGAGCCGAGTTAGTGGACAATGTCCTGGATGTGGTGCGCAAGGAGTGCGAGAACTGTGACTGCCTGCAGGTGGGTTAACCCGTTAACAAGATTTTATTAGAATTATATTATAATCCTAACCTTATTTCAGGGCTTCCAACTTACGCACTCGCTGGGCGGCGGCACTGGCTCTGGCATGGGCACTCTGCTGATCTCCAAGATCCGCGAGGAGTATCCGGACCGCATCATGAACACGTACTCGGTGGTGCCCTCGCCCAAGGTATCGGACACCGTGGTGGAGCCCTACAATGCCACCTTGTCGATCCATCAGCTGGTGGAGAACACAGACGAGACGTACTGCATCGACAACGAGGCGCTGTACGACATCTGCTTCAGGACCCTGAAGGTATCGAATCCCAGCTACGGGGATCTCAACCACCTCGTCTCGCTGACCATGTCGGGGGTGACCACATGCCTGCGCTTCCCCGGCCAGCTGAACGCCGATCTGCGCAAGCTGGCGGTCAACATGGTTCCATTCCCGCGCCTGCACTTCTTCATGCCCGGCTTTGCGCCGCTCACCTCGCGCGGATCCCAGCAGTATCGGGCTTTGACCGTTCCCGAGCTGACCCAACAGATGTTCGACGCCAAGAACATGATGGCGGCGTGTGATCCGCGTCATGGTCGCTACCTCACGGTGGCCGCCGTTTTCCGCGGACGCATGTCCATGAAGGAGGTGGATGAGCAGATGCTGGCGGTCCAGAACAAGAACAGCTCGTACTTCGTCGAGTGGATACCGAACAACGTGAAGACGGCCGTCTGTGACATACCGCCGAAGGGCCTGAAGATGTCGTCGACATTCATTGGGAACACCACCGCCATCCAGGAGCTGTTCAAGCGCATCTCCGAGCAGTTCTCGGCCATGTTCCGGCGCAAGGCCTTCTTGCATTGGTACACCGGCGAGGGCATGGACGAGATGGAGTTCACCGAGGCCGAGAGCAACATGAACGACCTGGTTTCGGAGTACCAGCAGTACCAGGAGGCCACCGCCGACGACGAATTCGATCCGGACGTCAATCAGGAAGAGGTCGAGGGCGATTGTATTTAATGGTGTGGCCAGAGGAATGAGGAGCGTGCGTGAGGGACCGGGATCGGGGCTCAGGGGCGAGCGCCAGTTTCTGCGCGGCATGCGGCAGCAGCTGTCGGCCAAGCACTGCAGCATCCTCTGAGCCATAATTCCACACACAACACACACACACCACTACTGACACACACACACACTCGCAGCACACGGACAGAGACAGAGAGACAGGAAGGTCAAGCGTAGTTAGAACATCAAACGGAAATGTTCCAAAAGCCCCGGCTTCCGCTAGCCACCACTCCCCAGCCCCTGCCCCTGTCCATCTCCAGCTCCCAGCTCATCTCCCATCTCATCTATCATCTCGCATCTCTCATCTCCTCATCGCATCTTCATCATCTCTTCATCTCTTCGTCTATTTTTCGACTCTTGTCACCCTCCTCCTCTACGCTACACACTTTACACGGAGGCACGTCTATCGCATTTCTCGCAGCCATTTTTTCACCCCTTCTCCCGCCATTTTCACAGCATTTTCACACTACTTTCCACCACTTTTCACTAATTTAGTCCACCCCTATTGTATCTGACAACATTTTTATACAATTATTTATATTGCAAGCACCACAAGTATCTAGTATTTCAAATAAAAACGAATTTATGCAGAAATCTCGAGAAATGTCCAAGGAAGTTTGCACTCAAGACTGACGAAGACAGTTTGGCAATATATATTAATGAATATATTATTATAGAGAGACATATGATATATACGACATGGTACGATACGAGCTTATCCAAAGATAACCGACAACTCTCACGAGATCCTCTAATAAAGGCAATTCTAAAATCATCCGCAATTGTATTTACATAATCTTAGGGCACAACTCATTAATTTTGTATTCGTGTGCAGTACTTTCTCTTGTAGTTTTATATGAATAAAAAATACAAAAAAACAACATTTTTACCCAAATAACAACGGCAACATATTTGACAAATAATAAATGGAATTTGTTTAAAATTAACACGATATTTGATTTAAAGGAGCGCTTTCTGGGTGGATAACTGAAGTCACTGCTGAAGAACGTGGCATTTAAAACTTTAATAGAAAATACTGATTTCTGATTATTTATTAATTATAAGTTAAACCCAAAAGTTTGAATTTGCAAACCTTAAAAGTGATATAGATTGGATGTAATATATTTTACCTACATATAAGCGTAATCTTTAGAACCATTTTTAATCCACATCAAAAATCATAGCCTATTATCCCTTAAACAATAAATTCCTGGAAACTAATAAACTAAAGTCCTCGTTGTGAAACATTTCGATTTTATTTATTTGTAATTCTTTTACATTTTTAAATTTAATTTACACAACGTAGCCGATAACAAAACCACCCCAACAAGTAGAAGTAAATGTCATGTAGAATTTCGGAGAACTGTCGCTTTGCGATAGATGGCGCCAGCGCAGATGTAAGAATGTCGAGTGAAGTATGTAAAAATCTTCTTTAAAACTCAAAAAGATATATTTAAAATGTTTAGGAATAATAAACCAGTGTTGTTCATTGATCTTCGCAGAAATCCAGCAGTGACTTAAATATTTTTTGGACCAGGCTGAAATTGCATTTGGCTATCTAGGGTAGACCAGTGTTTCCCTTTTCTTACGTAGAAGAGTTAACTTCTTTTAAGATCGCTTAAATCCATTTATAACACTAAGAGAATATACATAAATAAATAAAAATAGAACCTTATTGTCGAAATGGTTGGAATTGGACACCTTTGTCAAAAAAGAGGTATCATATTCGTAACCCAAAAATGAGCAAATTTAAGGTATTTTTGGAAGCCTCTTTTAGCCAAAAAGATAGTGATAGCCAAGAACCGTATATCTTCCGCTTCGCCATTAAAATCTTAAATATTTACAATCAAAATTTAAAAATAATAAAAAAAAATTTTGCATTATTTTCAAAACTGGCAAAAATAATATTTTTTCTAATCAAATCTAATAAAAACTAGCACAGAAAAACTTTCCGAATTGATATATGTGCAATTTTGATTTAATTACGCCTTTTCTAAATTTGCAAAATACCAAAGTTAGCTTCCTTTCTTGTATTATTCACTTCCGTCTCCTGTTTAGTTTTCTTATCTTTGCAACCAAAGAAATGCCCTTATTTAAAACGAATTATTTTATTATTACCCAGCAAAAGCAATAAAATTTGTAGAAATAAGCTTCATCGTAATCATAAGTGGACAGTATAATTTTCTCAAAAATGCCAACCCCTTAACCGTAATTTTTCCACATAAAAATCAACGTGCCACACGCTCTGGCGATATGATAATCTCCCGCGGATCTCAGCAGAGTCGCACAGACCTTTCCATTAACTGGCTCTCGCAGACCTCATATGTGACAAATTCAGCAGAATTAAAAGACATTAAACGACGTTAGCGGTCTCGTGACACAAACAAAGCTTTACATAAAAAATAACACAAAAACAACAAGACAGTCGGCTAAGAACAAAACACCAGACATACGGAACGAGAATGGAAAGAAGAAGCGAATGCAAGAGGGAACCAGTTTTATTTTATTTTTGTTTTTGATCGAATGAGCCGACGAAGCCGGCCGGCGTTTCTGAATGACGGCGAGAACTGAGAACTAAAAACTGAGAACTGAGAATGGAGAGTCGAGAACCTTTGAAAGCCGGCAAAAAACATGGTAACACGTTCTTCCGTCTGCCACTTAAGAGTGACCGGTTAAAGTGCGGATAACCGTTAGTTATATCACTCTACCAGGTCAAAAGGAAAGGTTATGCAGAGCGGAAGTGCCAAGACTAAAGACTCAGGCTGAGAACGCGACTCCCCCAAAAAGTGGGCCAAGACAGATGTCTGCGGATGATGAACGAAGTATCATTAATCTGCAAAGAGTGAAAAATATTACGTATACGTATCAATGGAAAATATTATAGAGACAATTAATAATATGTTTAAATAGAGAAAATATTTATATTTATTTTTAAATAGAATATTCTTTAAAAGAATATAAATCTTCAATCTTTAGTCTCATAAAATCTCAAAGTAAATTCACCCCTTTATTTTTTTCCTGTGCACCAACATTGCTTGGAAAATAGGCAAATGAAAAAGCAATAAAATAGTTGCCAACTTACACTCATTTGGCGCCGTCATCCAAAAGCCAGTCCAGGCAAGAAAACACGGAGCAAGGCAGCAGCAGCAGCAGCATCGGCAAGGCAGCAGCAGCAGCAGCAGCGGCAGCGACAGCGACAGCGACAGCAGCAGTGATTGACCCAGTTTCCCGAGACGACAACAACCTACCTTCCTACGTGCCGCGCTTACCTGCCGCCAAGCCGATCCTCCTCACTCAGCTGGAGCTATATAGCTGTATATATATATCTATGCGGCCGTATCTGAAGCCGAAGCCGAAAGCGAAGTTGTATCTCTGAAGCTGGAGAGTCGGACCCGCTGGGGGAAGTGCATTGCACTCGCCGAAACTGCAGCAGAAAAGATCGGAAAAAAATCTTGTTTTTTGCCGATTCTTCGGAAAGCTAAGCTAAGAAAACAGAAAAAAAAAACGAAACTTGCTTGAAGTGGCCAAAAAAGGGGGCGGCGGAGGGTTGGCTCCGAGCTGGAGGCACATGCAAACAACACGTCAATGCACTCTGTGGTAGCCACCGCAAACGCAAACGCCTCGACTAGTTTAGATTGGACTTAGACAGCGATCTACGCTGCTTTTTGAGTTTTTGCCATCAGTTTTCTACGTGTTATTCCTCGCTCTGGCCCGGGCCTGCCCTGGCTTGGTCTCTCTGTGGTCTCTTTTGTGGTCTTTTGCGGTTGGCAGACAAACACGAGTAGAACAACAATAACCAGACAAATTGCAGCTAGGAAAATCCACGGAGACAGAGTCGGAGTCGAAGTCGGAGGCCCACACGAAAATACACGCTTGACTTGGTCATTGATGCGACCGCACAGCTTGTGTCTAGGCCCGAAAACATAAAGCCAAAAGTCCCAACCAAAATCTAGCCAAGCTCACATGTTGGCAGACGTTCACTTGGTCTTAAGGCGGCGTTGCCAAGTTTCTCTCTATTTTATGGCCAACAACAAGTGCCTGACTAAGTGCAGCGGAAGTGCTTCAGGTGAGTCTTTACCTGGGCTGGGCCTTCTGAGCCCCGTCTCCGAAATGTTTTGTGCCCAGTCGAATTTTTAATAAGCGGCAAACACTCTCGACGCCTGTCATAAGCGAGTGAGTTATGAATGGTTTTCAGAGCTCTGCTGCTTAGTGCATGCAAATTATTATTGGTGTAAATCAATGCACTAAAAGCTCAAGGACGATTCAACACTATTTGGTATAAATTCTAGTGGTTAATAAACTCTTAATGGTTACTATTAATTTATCACTTTCCGGGGGCTTGGAGTTCTAGTGCGGTCATTAAATTGGTTGCTTTGAAATAACTTAATGTCTTTATTAGAATTATTAATTTTAATGTTAGAAAAATATTTGAGATCTTTTAAAAATATTTATACCATTAGCAATTGTTGGGACTTATTGAACGTAATTTACTTGCTTTTATTAAATCTTTCCTATTAATCATTACTGAAATTAAATAAACAAATAAACTAAAGCAACTTCCTTGAATTCCTCCCATAAAATCATTTGATATTTTGACAAGATTTCTTTTAAATATTCATTTCTCTTTCAGATAATTTAAATAAATAGAACCTGTTTTATATAATCTCTCAAATTACTGTCCAATTTAATGACCCAAAACGTTTTATTACCTTTGCATCACCTTAAAATTTATTAAATGTTTTTCACGCTCTCCTCAGGTTTACAGTTTGTTCTTTTATAACCATTAACACTTTACCGGCGGTTGTAAAACTATTTAGATTCGATTGCTGTAAATAGTTTTTCATGTTTAAAATCTAAATAAACTTTTACGAACCATGCATAGTTTTCCATTTCTGCGTAATCTCATGGACCCGAAACATTCGATTGTTTCTGGAAAGCCCCTACAGCTGCTACCTTGCACTGTTTTGAATTGACAATTCCCTCATAAATATGCACTGCATTTTCTATACGATATGTTTGTGCGAGTTGGAGTATCTTTTGTTTATCAGCCGCAGAGTTCAATATATGCCGACTGCGATAAGTCTAAGAACTTGCTTCCTTTTTGTGCGCGATGCTGGCTTTCGATGCTTCATCGAAATGCGCATTTATTCGAGGGAACTGGGAGGCAGAAGTATCTCTACCGCCACGGCGGTGGCAAGGCAATCAATCAAGCAACAGGCGGCATCGCATCGGTACAATGAGCTGCGACAATCAAATTAGCATTTGCATCAAATCGCATTGCAGATATTTGCGACACAGACACAGAGCGCTAGGAAAGGCAAGAAGCCGCCTCAATTCGGTGGGGAGTTGGATCTATACAAACATAGTGGAGATGCCGGTCACTTCACTTCACTTTACTTCGATTCAATTCAATTGGCAACAGTTATTAGCACCTATTTACCTGTTGCTACCTGTGGCAACAACTCATTAGACAAATTGCCATCGCCCGGCTTCGATTTGATTGATTTGCGGCAACTGCAATTACAAATGGCCAAAGCAGAAAAAGTATCTCCACTTGTTGTCAGCAGTCAGTTTTGTAATGTGGCCGACTGCTGGTAAGTGGGCCAGAGTGGATGAGCTGCCTTTCTTGGGAATCTAAAGTATAAAACAGGAAAATGTGCCATAACGGCACTCGAGTACTTGGCTGTGTCTTCCAAATTAAATGGACTTAACTGTATGTCGACGTGCGTTATACAAATGTCAACGGTTAATAAACCCGGCCCAAAATTAAACCCCAGCCAGCCCCACAAACATTATGGACAGATTCCACGAATTGTCGGGCGATAAAAGTCGGGTAAGCAGTGGCCAATGGCTAATTACAATTTGGGCCATTAAATAATTGGGGGATTTTTCTAGAAAGGGTTGAGAGGTATAAAAATTTAATATATGCTACCTTTTATGACATAAATTTAGGTTAAGAAGGGAAGAATATAATAATAAAGAGTTTATAGGTATCTAGTAACTCAAATCTCATGGTAAAATATTTTCTTATTAATTTTAAAACTATTAAAAATATTATAAAAATATTTTTGTTATTTATTAATGAATTTTAAATGCTGTAAAATATATTTTCCCCTAGATTCCTTGCTATCAAAGCTGCAGGTTATCCACTGTAATAACCACAGCATAAATTTACCTGCCCCGCCTGCCACTCGATGCCAAACTTAATTAACACACAATCAACCACCCCACACACACACATGCCAAAATCTAAGAGTGACTAAAAAAAAAATAAAGAAAAGGAGAGACACGAGAAAGAAGCAAAACAAAAAAGAGCTATGCAATAATCACAAAACATACGTCGGCACTTCAATGCGCGAGAATGCACCGAAATTAGCCAAAATACAAAAAGTAAAGGAGAAGAGGAAAAACCCCAAGAAAAAAACAGAAATTAAAGTTGTAAGATTACAACAGTAGCACCACAGTGGGGCAGAGTGGGCCCGATGCCCGAAGTGTATGTGTTTTGGCGGCAGAGGAGCCAGTCAGCCGGAGAGGCATATGCCATGTGAACCAATTTGTGGCATCAATCTCAGGCGTGATGTGAAATTGGCCAAGTCTACCAACTAAATGAATCGCGGGAATAGTTACCATAAGTTATTCTGCGCAGATCACTTGAATCTTCTCTTCTCTCCACTCCGATCCGATCGTTATGCAACTGCTGTTTTTCCAGAAATACCTCAATTGTTAATTGTATGCAAACATATTGGTTAAACAAATTGGCTGAATCACTAGCTTTGGTTGGTTGTTAGTCATTTTTTAAATATCTGCAAATTGTGTCAAGTCATTTTAGTCATTGTTTATGTTTGGGGGATTTATTTATCAAAAGGATTTTAATAAATTAATTTAACAAAGCCTTTTTTTACAGGCCTTTTCTTAAAGATATTTAATCATAGAAAATCATTCAAAGAACATATCTTCTTGCCAATCAAGGATTCTTTCGCTTTCGGAACTAAGCCTAGTACCTGCATGTAATCTCCGCTTAATTTTTAGCCAAAAATATGCACTAACTAGTGATGATTCATTTAAAAAACCCCGCTTAGGGCTCAAAGGTCCAACATCGTTTTTCGGGCCTCAACAAAAAGTGGCCGACGTTTGACACTCGCAGCCACGTCCATAAGCTCACGTATCTGCGCTTTTGATTGTTTAATGTTGTTGCCAGTATTTTCGCTGGCTCTTATTGTTGTTGTTGGTGTCACTTGTTGCTATTTTTGCTGCTTTTTTTTCCTGTTCATTATTTTTGTGTATGGCTATGGCCTTTGTCTTAAACTAAAAACATTTGACATTTTCATCAAGTTTAACTGCTTGTAAACAGCTCAAGTCAGAGTCAGCCAGCGAGCGCTCTCTTTTTCCCTCCATGATTTAATGTGCTGGCTACGGATTTTTCACTCGGCCAACGACAACAGCAACGAGCACATTAAGCCAAATATGTTAAGCACGATCACATGGCTCTTATTTTATTTTATGTCATATGTAAAATGACTTTTTAACGGCAGCCAATGATGCAGCAGATTTTGGCAGCTAACGGGGTTTCTGAGAAAAATAGTTAACCCAAATAAGTATGTAAAATATTTAAAAAAAATTAACCTTTAAAAAATTATGTATTTATAATGAACAGAAAATGGTTATCCAATTCCTTGCACCTCTGAAAATGTGTGGCAATATGTGCTAACATCATTAAAAACTTGTAATAATTATTATATTTTGTAAAGACCTGCTAATTTATTGTTTATTTTCATGTTTACATAGTGTGAGAGTGTAAGACATCCGGCATTTGCATTTCTTCAGAGTCATATATCAAAACCCCCACACTCTTTACCTTTCTAATGATTTCTTGATACTAATCAACCCAATATTAGGATCAAGCCCTTTGGGAATCGCCCCGATCTAAAATTCATGGAATATTTATCAACAACTTTCCCATTGCTAATGGTTTGTTTTTATTTATAAACTGTTGACTCGCGACTCAAGGACGACGCTTGTTTACTAGTCTCTGAATCAGCGCTGCCGTGCGTTTCTC
This sequence comes from Drosophila auraria, assembly GCA_008042615.1. NCBI lineage: Eukaryota > Metazoa > Arthropoda > Insecta > Diptera > Drosophilidae > Drosophila > Drosophila auraria. The sequence goes on from VNJW01010206.1 coordinate 61,720, forward strand.
GAATGTTTTTTTCGGATTTTTTTTTCTTACAGCTTTCCGTGTAAGCCCAAAAAATCCACTTAGCGAATTTCTGGTGTCATATTTTTGATATCTTTATGTCCGGCTTTTAGCGAGCCAAGCGAACCGAACTGATCTCTGACAACTTTTCACACGCAGCCAAGAAATGGCCGATTGTCTGTTACAGCCAAAGATAAAAGCCGCCTGAATGCAAAAAAAAATCAACAGCAAAACAACGAAAAAAAGATCAAAATATGAAATAAAAGACATTGTTGACTTTTCGGCTAGGCTTTTGTTAGTATCTAACACTTTCTTGTCAGGAGGGAAAAATGGAAGAAAAAGACACGCTGCCAGAGCCAGCGCACAAAACTCGAATTTAGGTCAAACATTATTCAAATACAGCCAGCGACGACGCACCACTGAATGAATGAATAGTGAGAGTGAGGCGAAGACGCGGTCGGCGACGGCTCCGGGGGGCCTTCGGGGGACTCCGGACTCCACTCCGGACGATCCGCCGATCGGACAGCTGACCAGCCAAGCAACCAGTCGGCCACTCGGCCATTTAGCGCCGTTTGCTGTCCCGTTTCGTACCGCCTCGAAAATGCATAAAGCGCGCGCTCGGGCTTTTGGCTTGGAGCCGGGCTAAAGCCAAAGCTATGGCTCTTATGGCCCACTAACTGCACGAAGAAAAATATTTGAGAAATTAATATAATAAATATTAGGTTTTATGTATTTTTAAAATTAAATGGGGTTTGGGTAGATTTCCGTAGGATGATCAATTCTAAATTTATTTAATAAAGTAAGACAGTAATACTTTGGAATTATTTTATGAAAATAATATTATTATTGGAAATGTATGAGTAAGAATGGAAAACACTTTTTGCAGCATACTTTTTGGTACAATTTATATTGATTTTAAGTCGCTAAATTTTAAGAAACCTGAAAATAATAATGTAATAATGATAAATGTAAGTTTATAAACCCCACGATTCCTGAATCAACAAAATTCCAAGACAAGCTAACAAAAAAGTATATCCTGACACTAAAATATTTAGAGTTTAGTCAGTTAAAAATCATTGCATACTTTTTGCTAGAAGATAAAAGTATTTCACGGTAAACTTCGTTTTTCTACAAAGATTATCGAATTTTTAGGAACAATTTAAACGGGAATCTTAAGCAAAATGTCCCGAATTTCTCTCCGTGCATTCTCTTTGGCCGCTTGGAGGCTCCTAAGTCGGTCGACTGGGGCTGTTAGTCTACTGGTCTACTGGTCGGCTGGAGCGACTGCGAATGCGACTGCGACTCCAGCCAAGCGACCAAGCTGTTGACCATTTGGCTGCGGCACGTCGTAAGAGTGCTCGATGATATAACCAGGCCCAGGCCAAAAGCGCTAAACAAAACAAAACCCAGCTACTAACAAATATGTATGCCAAACGGGGGATCGCGACCGAAGCGGGAGTGGGTTGGAATCGCTATGGAATCGGTGTGGAATGGAATGGCTGGGGCGGAGTAGAAAGGGGGTGTATCTCTCGCATACCGTGGGCCGCCGCCGCCGCCGCCTGCCAGGCTGACAGACTGACTTAGTGACTTAGGAGCGACTAGCGGCCAGTGACTAGCGATCAGAGATGCAAGCGATTCGTTACGAGGGCGTCAAGTGGGTCGTGATTAGCGAGAAAGCAGTCACGCAGTCACTAATTTGGGTCACAAACTTTAGGGAAGCTATTTTCGGAAATTGTTAAGTTATCCCAGAAAAAAACAAGAAAACCAATCAAGGTATTTATGTGGAAAATTAAGGATAAGTCATGAGATAAAGATTTTAATTGGAAGGGAATTGATCGTTTGTATTGTTACAATAATTGTGTTTTAAGAGTGTATTGCTTAAAATATTATTCTCGATATTTTCTTTATTTTTAAAACGCATTTTATATATTTAGCTATAAAGTTTTGTATGAATCCCTCCCTATGTCATCATCAATACTTTGTACTAAACTCTAAATTTAAAACCCTGAATTAATAGTAATTATTTAAATGTTAAAAATCAAATAACAAAGATCAGATTTAAAAAAAAAGCAACGGCTTATTAAAAAATATTCAATATTCATTTCCTTATAAAATTTCAATAGAAATATCCCAAATTACTTTCTTTAATTATTATTAATTTAAAAATTAACTGTCTAACCCTTTATCTTCCTTATTTCTAATATTTCTAGTCCCAGACTATGTATGCCTCTTATTCCTAATAACTATCACGTGGCCATCGCCAAACGGTGACTGTGACTGCGACTTGGCTTGTCTTGGAGTATCTTCGCAGCCTTTCGTAATCGCCTGCTGCCGCTGATTTTTTTTTTTTAAATATTTTTTGTGCATTTGTTTTGCAGCGCTTCGGTGATTTTTGCAGCCTAGCCAGTTAGTCCAGCGCTATATTGGTCGACGGTTGCTTCTTTTCGGGCTGCAGTTCTGCCCACTCATAGACACATTGAAAATTTGTTTGGCCTAATCACGGGCCTGTAATCTTCCACGCGCTTTCTTGTTTGGGTGTGGTTTTTTCGGCTATCCTGGACCGGTTGCATAGCTGGCAGCTAACAGCTTTTAGTTTTAAAATTTTTAGAGGGGGCGATCGGGGTGTAGTTCGTAAAATCCTATATGAGCTCCTCACCTCACTCACATTTCTGACCATTTTCCGGAGATTTGTGGCCCGAAGGCTTAGAGTTAGGCATCTCCTCCTGGCTCCCTTTCGCTTTGCCGCTTGTAATTGCCTTGTCACGATTTTGATTGTGTCTACAGTGTCGTAGTGTATCGATATATCGGGGAGGGAGATCGGGGGATTACTTCGATTCCCTTTGTATTGCCGTTGACATATTTATCTATTTTGGCTTCTCTTTTCATTTGTTTTTATTCGGGGCACATCAATTTATGAGCCTTCCAAAGGTAAACAGTCGACAAACGTGCGCTAATTTTCACATGAAATTGATTTTTTTCGGTACTCTCGGCTATTATTTCGAATCTTTATTGTTACAGGGATTCCGAGCTTATGCAATATTTAGTTTGGACTAGTGCTATCTTCGGGTTTTTTCGATTTATTGAGTTTTTTAGGGAGTCGGCTTACATGGCGTATGGGTGATATTTTTGGGAAATACATGGAGGTGGAGAAATATATTTTAGAATTTAATAAGGAGACTTAGTAAATGATTAATCGATAGGTTAGGCTCAAAATAATATAAATTAATTGATAAAGAAAAGATATCCCTCTAAAAACACCGCTTAAACCGTCTTGGAAATATTTTTAAATTCATTTTAAAATTTATAAAATTAAATTCTTTTGAAAGCTCTTTTTTAATTAAATTAAAACCATCTAAACCCTAACGACTTCCCTTTTTTTTTCAAAGAAAGGGCCCTTGCTGTTATGTGATCAGCGTTGATTTATGTATCAAAAAGCCATTAAAAAAATTTATTATAATTGTTTTTATTATTTTTTCCTTTTCTGTTTGGAAAGGGCCATTCAAAAAGGGGTCTTTGAAAGAAATTCGGTTTTGTATCATTTTATTTTCCCCGCATTTGGCGACGTGAGCTTAATTTGTGCCTCGATTTTTTATGCCTGTTATTTATTTATTTATATTTACAGTGCGGCGTGCATAATTTTCCCTAAATTATAATTCATTTGCCCGCCGATCGCCCTTTTTTTCCCGTAGCTCTGTGTGAGTTTTTGTTGTTGTTTGTTGTGATTATGTGATTTTTCTTGCCGCCGTACGTTCGTCATAGCCATTTTGTTGTCGTAGTCGCTGCTGGTGCTGCTGTTGTTGCTTTTGCTGCTGCTTCGTTTTCACTTTCTATCGCTGCCCGACAGCAGCAGCAGCAGCAGCAGCGGCAACAGCAACAACAACTTACAGCAGCAACAGCAACTTACATGTGTGCATATATTTGTCGAGTGGGGCTGTGTGTGTGCTTAAAACGACACGCTGACCCAGTTTCTCATACGACTACAAGCAAACGTGGAAGCACACACTGGAATTAATATTATTATGGTTCGTTCGTTGCTGTTTTGGTTTGCTTGATTTTCTTGCTGGCTTCGTGCCTGTGCCTCTGCGTCCGAGCTCCTCCTTCTCTTTCTTTTTCTTCTTTCGGCTTCTTCGGCTCCGCGCACTCGGTTTCTTATGCAGTTTACCCGCGGAGTGTGGAGAGTGGAGAGCGGAGTGGAACGTGGAGAGCCATCCACATCCACATATTTCCATTATCAATTATCGTACGCCGATCGGATCGTTCGATATTATGCAGCATGTGGGCCCGGGCCTCTCTGCCTATCTATCTGACAAATAATTGAAATTCGGGGATCTTTGGGTTATGCATTTGCCTTAATTGGCCGGTCATTGCATGGCAACAAAAAAGGGGTAGAAAAAGCCACACAGCACATGGGCATCTCAGGACGGCGGATGGCATAGCAATGACTGTGGATTTTTTTTGGCAGGGGGGGGCTTGAAGTTAAGGAGGGGGTCTTTGAAGAGGTCTTCAGGGGGTTTCTGCTTCGCTGATTATGTCTGTAACAAAAGCTCTATTAACTACGGAGACGAGACGCTCGCTTGGCGATATCGATCAGAATCACGAAAATGTAATGCACATTAACTAAGCATTTTTGAATGCTCTACGAACTTGAGGGGTATTTTGGTTAAGTAAAAAGGAATGATAGATATCACTAAATATTTTAATATATAATAATTGATTAATTCTAAAAATAAATAGATATTAGCTAAGGCTTAAGCCTACAAAGCTTTTTTTTAGCAAAAAGCACAATTTGTCACGTACATGGCTTGAGTTTCTATGTTCTCAATCGGTTATTCAATGAATTAAAGCCGCCATGTACTTCTTGCATATTTTGTAAATATTAATAAATAGTTTTTTAAATTAAGTTATAGATTCTTATATTAAAATATTTTGTTCCTTGCTGATTTTTATAGGAAATAATAAATATACATTTTTCAACCAACAATTTTTCCTCAGAGTATCTACAAATTCACCTTGTTACCCCCAAAAAATTTTAACAGTTTCTTGTGACTGCTTTTGTTTTTCTTTTGCTTGGCTGCTGCTGCTGCCACTGCCACTATTGTATGAACTACTCCAACTCCACTAACATATATATTCCTGCCCTACGCTCTGAGCCACTTCACGCGTCAATGAAAGCGAAAGGAAAACTTGGCTGCGGAGGAAAAAGCTCGGGCTTTTCGGTGAGGAAATGGTAAATATTGGGCAAATCTCGAGCATTTTGCAATCTCGGACCGGCAAAAGAACCACAAACCACAGAGGCGTGACTGCCCCGGGGGAAGAAAATGAGCGATGGCTCTTGAACTGCTCCTGCATTAGCTTAATTTTGATTTATTTTTTATTTTTTGTGGAATTTGGAGAAGAAATTAATTTATGCCTGTCGCCGTATGCAAAAATTAATGTCGTACGCATAACGGTGGAGTGATGTAACCGCCGCTGTCAACTCAAAAAACTTTATGAATTTAGGCGGATGGCTTGGCGCTTCCCATTTACATATACTACTCGCACACACTTACGCTCTTAGCCTGGCCAAAAAGCGCTTGTGTGCTTAATATGCGAGCAACAACAACTGTAAACAAGTTTGCCTATATATCTATTTTTTTTTCCTTTTCGTTTAATAAATAAATAAAAAATTTGTGTTGTTTTTTCCGTTTTATTTTTCCTCTTTTTTTTAGGTGAAACATGTTAGCATGCAGTTACAAGTGTGTGGAGCGACAGCGACCCCTTGCCATTCCCTAACCCCCCCTCTGGTAACCCACCCCCTCGGCAGACACCCCTGTTGTGTCCCGTGTTTGTCGGCATCGCTGTCGGCTGTCTGCTGTCTCAGTTGTCGATGCTGATACTGATGTTGCTGTTGTTGTTGCCGCCGTTTGTTTGTTTGTTCAGACACTTCAACACTTGAGTTCAAGTTTTTGTTGTATTTCCTTTCCACAATTTTCACACAGAGAGCACTCCAGCGAGTGCACTTTTCATCGACTTGGGCGGGAGTTATCAACTGGTAAGTCCAAAAAGGGGAGGCAAAGAGGAAGAGTTAAAGCCGCGAGGGGAAGAAGGAGGGTCTTTTTGGTCGGATATATATGGATTTTAATTACTGGATTTATCTAAAAATTAAGGATACGGAGTTGAGGTAGATCTAAGGTGTTTTACTAAAATATTTTATTTTTAAAAAGTATTCCTGAAGAAAGGATAGCTTTATATTATAAAGAAAACCATTTTAGCATGGTGTTTGCCTAAGAAAAAATTTTATTTTTGCAAGACAAACATAAAATAATAGGAAATGCTTTTTTGCTTTTGTTTTATACAAAATATCTTAAGGATTGTCCCTAAAATAAGACGAATATCATTAAATTGTCAGTAAAAAACGAAGCTTTACAAAAATATATTTAGTTATTAGAAGAACTGAACTTTAAAATTGAATATTAAAAAAACTTAATAGCTCCATTAATCTAACTAGACTCCTTTTCTTTCTTTCTCTGAACCAATCTCAAATAAATGTTTTATTATAAATATTTATTTATATTTATTTTTAGATTGGCCCCCTTCCCACATTACCTGTTTTTTCCCATACACCAATCTCCTGCTAAATCTCAAAACTAATCGCTTTAATATCTTTCTGAGCCCACAGCCGACCTATAACTTCCGCTTACCCGAAGCGCATCCGTTAGATAAACTCCAATAAAATCCCAATGTAAACGCTTTTCAAATAGGCTTACGTAACTGACCTAAGTCATCCGATGTTGCGTCAACTGTTTAACATTTCTTATATAACCCGCTGGCCAACTGGCTAGGCCGTGTGGCCTATAAAACTGCATCCCATTCATGATTCTAGGCGATCGGCCGATCCGAACCAAGTCGAGCCGAGCCGAGCCGATACAGTATCTTTTGTTTGTTTATTTGTCCGCTTCGAAGATATTTTATTTATTTTTATTTCTAATTTTATTTGGTGTTCGACTTCCGTGCTGTGGGTCACATGCGTGACTCCCTCCCCCCGATGTCTCTTTCCGTGGGGTGTGCGTGTGTGATCGCGTCGTATTTTTTATTTTCTTTTTATTTCGGTGTCTGTGTCTCTTGGCAGCGGACAGCGGACAGCGGCGTATTGACAACGTTCGAAGCGTTTTGATTACGCGGCCTTGAAAGTGAAAAGGTGTCGACTGTAGCTTGGCCACTTTCGCTTTTTTTTCCTGAACAACAAAACAAAAAGTCAAAGAAATAAATCAAAACAAAACTTTTCGGGGTCTCTCTGGGTTTCTGGTTTTCTTGGTTTCTTTGAAGGCGCGCTGACAAAGGAACAATGAAGGTGTTTTGGGAATATGTTTGGGGGTTTAATTTGAATAAAATAAAAATAGATATGAGTGATATGTAACTGGATATCTTTTAAGAAAAATGTTACCTATTTATTGGAGTAAAATGCAAGGAGCAGAAGTTATTATCCAACTAATTATAATTTCATTCAAACTGCAGCATGTACTTTTTATTGAAATTATTTTAAAATAAATTACGAATTATTACCAGTTACATTTAAAGAATTTAAAGGTAAAATCATTCATTTTTAAAGCAAAAAGTGAAAAATAGAAGTCTAAACTGGGCTCTCTACATTTTGTAAACTGCTTTTAATACTCTAATAATTATTGATATATTTCTAAAGTAAATCTATTAGATAAAAAGGCTTTTATTACAGTAACTTAGTATTTAATTATTTACTCAAACAGTTACAACACCTATAAAATATTCATTAGCTTTAAGGGAGCTTTAAACACTAAAGCATATCCCAATAAACCCAATAAATGATGTATTTATGTTATATAAATATTTATAAAAACATATATAAAATTTTAAGTGTATCCAAAGCTCCACATTGACCACTTCCAGAACCGCCTGACTGTCTGAAATTACAAACGTAAATAGCAATTAAATCTGAGCGCTGATTCTGACACCTTTCCGTGCGGCTGTTGGCACTATCAAATGTCAAATATCTGTGCCCACGCGACACCCACTAAGATCGGTCTTTGGTTTTATTTCCTTCACGGCTCATTCATTGTCTTGTTGGGGCATCGGGACTTTTAGTACTTGGTTTGCTCTTGAGGGGACCGGGGGCTCATTTACATAAAATCCAGGCAAAAGGCCTGGCTGGCCAACTCTCGAGTTAATTGTCGAGGCAACCCCATTTCATAAGCAGTTGCATTAACAGTTAAAAACACATTTTATTTGTGGGTTTTGTTTTCGTTTTTCTCGTCGGCTGGAGGCAATTAAATAACATGGGGCAGTCATAGCTAACAGGGCGAACGATTATATAAGTCACTGGCGGCGCGCTCACATATTTAATTGTTTTTAACTACCAAAAAAAAAAAATTCAGAAAAATATAATCGTAATAATATTACATACGCTTATGCATTTTTCTTTTAGTTCAGGCCGATTGCAACAGATACATATTTTATGTGAGCATTTCTGCCTCGTTTTAGTGGCGCTGTCTTTCCCTTCGTTTACTTAATATATTTGGATATTTGGGGCCCCCTTAAAAAACACACAGATTTTTCCTGCGGGCTGCAGTTCCGTTAACGGTTATTAATTATGCATAACGCTTTGGAGTTAGGCGACAACAGGTTGAGATACAGAGATACACACGCAAAGATACAAAGATACGTATGCAGAGAGAGATGGAGGCTGGGGCCCGAGTTAAATGATTTTTTACCATTTTTGCTTTTCGCGTAATCATAAAACCAAAAAAATAAATACCCCGTCGTCATCAGCTGTGCCAGTTACATGGACTACATTTTGAGATGATCCCCGGCGCCGGCGCCACCGCTCATCTCTCGACTGGTGGATGGTCGGATCTCCGCCAACCAGTTAACCAGTCGTAAACCGGAACTGGCCCGCATAACGGTAAACGGTGAGCAGACAAAGCCCGATCTCAGTATCGGCTCTTGGTCTCCCCCCCCAAAACCAACTCTCACTCTTTTGCATTATTCATCCGCCTCGACATCCACATCCACAGCCACATCCACATTGTTGAGGCATTTTCAAAGTCTTCCTCTTGACCTTGGACTCAACACGGCAACTTGTCGCTTATGGTGGCCAATGTTGTTGGAAAGCAGCGCCAAAAGCGTGTGCCACAAAAGAAAGCCAAACCACTTTTACTTTCAAGCTCAAGCCGAGTCGCGTCGCGTCGAGGCAGTCGGTCGGTTTCTGTGTGTTGAGTCGAGCCGGCGAAATGAGGCAATGCCAATGCAATGTTCGCCCGCTCGTCTCTGGCCTCCTCTCTCCTCTTTGGTGGCTGTGGGCCTTATGATTTTTGGCGCCAAAATGCAACTACACACAAAATAATAAGCAACACTTTCCAATTTCGCAAGTAATAAAACTTAGAGTTAAAGATATTTGGTGGCATCATAAAATATATTTAAAGAAATAATTTGAAGCACTTTAATATAAATTTCTCATTTAAACTTAAGCAAATATGCATTGATCTTTAATATTTCTGTAAAGCTATAAGTGCCAAATAGCTTAATTTCATGTTTTTAATTAAAAAAAAAGTTTATTAATTATTGAAACTAATTTATTTTATTTTTATTTAATAGTTAAAATAAGTCAAACTATAAAAATATTAAGTACATTTTTTCTAGAGGCTTTATCATAGTGCATTTTTTTTCAGAGACTTTATATATGACTTGTATTTCCTTACTAAGCTTATTTTATTAAGAATTAATATTAAATAAAAGAGAAATAAAAATTGTTTCCCATGTACAGGCCGAAAAGGCATCATAAAAGTGAATCTCCAGTTATAAACCCACCTGACACCGTATGAATCACTCTTAAATAATTTCCCCGGTGCATACAGGAAGTCATCAACGAAATTGACCTACTTATAAGAGATACAACCAATCAAACTATATTGTAACCAGAAATTACCTATCTTTTGTTATCAGAAACCACAAATTTTCCCTTTACATTTGTGGAAACACTCTTCCTCAGATCTCAAAAACCTCTCAAAAACAACTGCCCTATTTCCTCTTTTCCTCTGAACATGCTCCACTTCCCCAATCGCTCGCTGTGATAGGAAAACTTTGTGTGATCTTGACATGTTTTAGCTTAATATATAACACATGATTCGCGGATTTGTATACTCATACTAATTACATTCAAATGTAATTCATTTAATTTAATTTATTTATTTCGTTGGCAGCTCGTGGTCGCTTCGGATGGTTTTTGGGGGATTTGGCTGATGCCATAAGAAATGCGACGCAGAAAATCACACATTTTTGTCGATTTCATTGTTCGTTCTCTGGGACACCGAATGAACCTTTTTTTGGTGCTATTTTTAAGCGAAAATAAATGGACGAGAGAAGAACGAAAGACATTAGGGAGACAAAGATCTACAGAGACACAGAGAGATGTATATCTGTTTGAAATTGTCAAAAACATACACGCATGCCCTAGGGCAAGTAGTATTTTTTGGATGAATATAAATTATAGAGGCAATTATAGATTAAGCGAAAGATGTATTTGTTCTTCCTTAATATTTATTAAAATACATCTAAGTAAGTAGGATTTATAGTAAAATAAAGAAGAAATTGCTTCAGTTTGCAGTTTCTGTTTCTTTAGTTTCTGGAACCGATCTATCAAGATCTCCTGACTACAATACTTAAAGAAACATTTCCAATTTGTTTTATCGCTCTCCCTATGGAAAGACACATTTTATGGAGTTACATTGTTTAGACATGAAAGTCTCTGAACCATTTCTTTTTGCCATTACTCCGTCGATGTTACAACACGCACATTTCGGATACTCAAAGATACTTCTCCTACACACTGCATCGCCTGCACATGATGTTGATAATGAAAACTTCTTGGGCCTGGGCTCCGCAGACCGGGTTGTAAGTGCTGACCTACTTAACAGACTCCGGGTGGCCGAATGGCAAGGGGGCCGGAAAAACAGTCCGAAAAATACGAAAGGGGAAATAGACACCGTCTAAACAGAGTCAGAGATCGCAGATACACATATCCAGACACATTCCACTGGCAATGCACAAACATTTCTCTCTCTCTTCTTTTTCGATTTGATTGCCTTTTTCTTAAGGGGCTTTTTGGTCTGGTGGAGTCTATTTTACAGCTGCTGACCTACTTTGCTCAAAGTCAAGACAAATTTTGTTGCTCTGGCTGCTGCTGCTGTTCCTGCAGCATAGAACATTTCTTTCAAAGACCCAAAAAAATTGAAAGTGAATTCTGCTGCTGCTGGGCTGCTGCAGTCCCTCCCCCAGTTGCTGCCTCACCACCTCCGTCTCTGCAAACAACTCAACAATGCCGCAAAGCAAACAACCAACACCAACAACAATAATTAACAACAATTTCAATTTTAAGGGAGCATTATACACAAGGAAAAAAATTAATAATATTAATTTGGGATCAGTAAAGAGCTTTTTAATTTTCGAGATTATTTCGGAATATTTTTGAGGTTTAAAAATATTTAAAAAAATTAATATGTTGGAGAAAATTACAGAACATATGTTCGGAATATGGGAACTCACCCAGATTACAACCTTATAGTATTTTTAATTTAGAAAAAATGTTAACATATATCTTGAACCTAAAATATTAATATTTGAGTATTTATTTAAGTATTTAAAGCACAAAGGAATAAATAAAATATAGATAATATAGGGAAAATAAGAAGTTTTCAAAATCTAAAAAAATATTTTATAAATTTGTTAAAGATGCTAGAAAATTGTAAATTTGATGGAAAGCTTTTTAAAATAAATCCCAGTTATTTAAATCAGTAAATGGTTGAAGATTAGATGTCAAATACTATTTAGATCCTTTTAATATATTTTCTAAACATCAAATATAATGTTTAAATATTTTTTGGTGCATTTTTAACATAATTTATTAAATATACAAATTATCTAAAGCAAAGTACAATCAAACCAATCTTAATAAACCTCAAATCAATCGTCTTATTACCGCCAATTTCTTCCTGTGCCGGCATATAGTCGCTTATATATTTCTTTTTCATTCTTTATGACTTCAGGGCACATATTTAGGTTTGTTTGTATTTCGTGCATGGGTGTGTGTGTGCAGTAAAGGAAAAAAATGTACAAAAATTGGGTCAATTTGTTGTTGCCGCGCTCTGCTGAGGCGTTCTGCTTGCAACAAGTGTCTGGCCCTTTTCGGGCAGCCGTCTCTCTCGCCCAGCGGACGCGGGTCTTGCCCTAAGATAAGTAAAGAAGAAACCCCCCAACCACCCCCAAAAAACAGCGCCCGGCCCCTCAGCCCGAGATTGATAAAGGCAGCGACGTCAACAGCGACGCCAACGCGCAGCTGAAAATAGAAGCGCGCGCAGCTTTCTGCCGCTTTTTTTTGGAAAAGGGCGCCCCTTGTAAATTTTGACGCTCGCACACACACGGATACGCCTTGATTAGCCATGTGTGCGTGTGTTGGCGTTGAGATTATTTTCTAGCATTTTTTTTTTTTTGTATTTTTTATTGTGTTTTTCTTATATTTTTATTGTTGTTGCTGCTGTGGGCTCCGTAAGAAAAGTAGGCCAATGGGTCTTTGGGTGAGTGGTTTAGATTTAGTTTTGTTGTGTCCCAGTCTCCTCTTCCTCTTGCTTTCTTTTGATATCGCTATTCTTTTTTTTATTGAATGGAGTGTTTCGCTTCTTTGATTCCATCTATTTATATTATTTATTCCACGAGGTAATTAGGTTTAATTGGGTTTATTTAGATGTGAAAAAGGGGGTTAAGATTGTTATTTAATTGAAAACTTATTATAAATGCCGATTCCTGCTTGCTTTGCATTTTTAATAACATTTTAATTTGAGTTTTAACATATCTTTATTAATTTTAATTTTGTAAATATATTTAAGTGATTTTCCTTTAAAGATTTCTTTAATTTTAGTTCAAATTTTAGCTCAAATTGCTATTTTTCCTAAAACCTCCTATTTTGATCTTATTATTTATATCAATAACCAATCTATTACTTAATTAAATTTTGTACTCTTGTTACTATATTTTCTTCAAGTGCAAGGGCCATTAATTGTTTTTTTTTTTTTTATTCCCCTTAGGGTGAGATACTTTTCCCCTCAAAGATACTTTTACTATGCGTTAAATTATTTCTTTTTAATGGCTGCTCGAACTTTGTAATTGTTTTAAATGATTGAGCCGCGAGAGAAGGTAGACGACGCCGGCATTTCCCCGTCAACGAGTTGCGTAAGTGAAAAATCATTTCAAGAGGGGAAAGGAGAGAAGGCATATACATATTATATTCACCCAGTAAGGGTATCTTTTTGGTCTGTGGGTCACTCTATTTGATGACTTACCATCTGGCCATCGCGCAAATGTCTCTATTTTGCGTGGTTCGTCGCTTGATTTATAACGGAAAATTCGTTTAAGCAAAACAAAACGTTAAACAATTTTTGTGGGCCACGTTAATAAGCGCAACATAACGAACATAATATCTTAACTTGGTCATCAGGCAGCCGACAGACAGCACAACAAAAGAAAAGGCATCTTTAAAAGCAGCAGCAACAACAACAGCCGCAGCAGTCTTGGCTATTACATAAGACCCACACTCTCAGATACAGATACTCGCACCGATGCAGATACATCGCGCAGCGAGTTGAGAGTGAAGCTGAGTCTCAGCCCGGGTCTCGAACTCGGGGACCAGAGACTGAGGCTGAGACTGAGACTGAGTCTGGGTCTTAGACAGCGGCAAACATGGCGTCGTCGAAAAGAAAATAGTCAATGTATTGTGGAAAGAAAACATCAAAGCGCAAAGGAAAAGAGGTGAGCTAGCTGCTAATACACTGAGAAAATAGGTACTAGGGTCTAAAAAAAATATAATAAATGTTAGGCCATAGCCATAGAATTTTTTAAGATTTTTAAAAGATGTATTCTCTTAGTTGCAAATTTTTTGGTTTATAAAGAAAAGAGTTTTTTCATTCAAATTTACTGAAAATAATATTTATATGCATTTTATAATGGAATTAAATTAAATAATTGTCTCTACGACTTACTTAAATTACGATTTAATGATTTATTGCCTTAAATTCATAAATATTAATTATAATACAAAAGAAGGCAAGCTCTAAGCATGGAAAAATATCCCTAACTTTTTCTCTAGGTGCACCTGGATGCCCCATTGTTGTTGTGGCAGCTGTATTAGATAGCAAAAGTCAGTCTTCGTCCCGCCGTGTCTCCCTCTCCATCTCCATCTCCCTCGACGTCGGCATAGAAAGTGAAACCGAGTTTGGCCGCACGATCGCCCCGTTGCCAGGCGAACTCGACTACGAAAGCAAAAGCAAAAGAGAGGGAACGAAGCCTGGCTTAAAAACTATAAGCCAAACACAACAACTAACTATTACTCAATCTGTGCTAAAAAGAAACAAAAATAAAGATAGATAGATAGATGTAAAGTCGGTCTCTCTCTCTCCATCTCTTTCGCCGTGCTGAGGCATGAAAATAAAAATGAAGTAACCCACTTTTTTCCGTTATGGTTTCCATAGTCGCTGCAGCTAAAAAATAGCGCCGAGATGAAGAGCCCAGATGACGCCGTCGCGGAGGCACAACAATGCGGAGCGGACAAAGTGGAACTGAAGTGTGAAAGATGGATTGGATGACAACTGAATCGGGTTCGGGTTCGGGTTCAACATCAGGGATCTGAGCATCTAGATCCGTTCACCTCAATATGGAGCTTTGAGAAACTGAAAGTGATGGTGATGGAAAGGGTCCAATCTTTCATATTTAAATGATAAACCCTTTTAGAGGCTTTTACTTTGTTGGAAATATATCAGTACAGTATGCTAATATCAGTCATTTTATTGACAAGTCCAATTAAAATATATTTCTTAAAAACTCTTAAATGTTTATAATTTTTTACTATTTATTTTAAATGTGTGTCTTGCTTGAAATATTTTCTATCATTTACTTTTGGAGCTATAACTATTTTAATGCCTTTGCGCTCAGATATTCATTTTCTACTTATGAAATTAATTTAAATATGTTTTTAAAGTCCTTAGATATACTTAATATTGTTTTGTAATCTTTAAAAAAGTTTCACATGATTTTAAAAATTTTCTGCAGAATCATTCCTTTAAAAAATACTATTGAAAAGTTGAATTAGATTCTGTAAATGATTTATATTCAAAATATTTGTATTTTTAAACACTCTAAAATAGTCAATAAATAGTAAAAATATTATTGCCGTATTTATTTTTATTTAAATAATATTTTTCCAGTTTCCTATCCCTTAAAATCCCTTTTCTTCGCTTAAACGTATTAATTTCCCCCAATTTGGTCCCTTCTTAATTCAAATCCTGTCAACGTTTCAGCCCCGCCCCTTTAATTAGACCCATTAACATTTATCAGCTTGTCGCCCAGGTAGGACAGGTAAGAAAAAAGCGCTGCCAGATTGCATGTACATCGCCGCTGCCGCCTCATCTTCTTGCTGTGAATGCGAATTTATCACTTTTCGCTGCCGCCGCTCATAACTCATACGCCTCGTGGCCGCCGCACTCGCTTGGCGCTTAGTTTGGCAGTAATTGTGCGGCAATTTTTGTGCGCCTGCCAAAACCCAGATGCACTCGATGCTGCATTAGCCACGAAGGGAGGGAGGCCACAACTTTCACCTTAAGCCGCTTAGAACCCTTATCAAAGTCGGGCTTTAAATTGAAGGGTCTTTCGTTCGGTTGGGCTTGTGGCCGGCCAGCGACACCCACAAGTTCGGGGCATTTTCACTTTTTTTTTCGGCTTCGTTTTCAGGTAGAGTGCATGCGCAATTAGCTTTCATCAATCAAAGTACTCAACAATGCAGCTAGACAAATTGGGCGCACGCAGCAGCAGCAGTGGCAGGGGCAGCCGCAGATACAGATACAGATGTACGGATTCAGATACAGAAACCGAGACTGATGGAAAGAAAGTTTTAGCCAGCCCCTTGGGTCTCCGAAAAGGGCTTAGCCCGAGCCCCAAAATTTCTGTAAGTGATTATCTGCCCCAGGTCGACAGCAATGCGTTTTTCCCCCCGGTTTGTTTGGGCTTTCTCTGGCGCGTTAATTTGTCTGCTTTTTCCGAGTTGCATTAATTCTTTTTTTTCCTTGCTTTTGTCGTTTATAAATTTGCTTTTCGTTTCGGGTTTGTCTTACTGTCAAATCGTGTCAACACGGCCGCCTTGCAATTGTCTGGGGGTCTGCACATAGTCCCCGGTCGTTCCTTCGGTTTCTAGTCCCCTTTTTCTCTGCCGGCTCCCGTGTGTCTCAGCTGTCGCGCCTGGCAGCCCAAAATGCATTGCCGTGTCTTATTTGTCCCATCAGAAGACGGCCCAGAAGAAACCATCACCCCTCTCTCTCTGAGAGCAGGCAGGGTGTCTCTTTCTGGTCTTGGGCTGCTCGAAAATCGTGTGTTTATGTCGCCTAAATATGGCAGACATTTTATTAGACATTTTTTGGCAGGGCTTTTCACTTCTCATTGGGTCTTAGGGCCAATTACCAACTGTTGATAATTTGTGAAAATTAAAAATTAGCCTGGGAGTGAAAATAAATGGGTTCTAATATTAACTTGGGAATAAATTAATTATTAATAATAAAAAAAATATTAAGAAGAACATTTTGATTAGAGAAATAAAAATAAAACATTAAAAGCTGAGCTTTTTGGATAAAAATAATAAAGCAGGCAAAGTTTTTCTTTTTTAAAACTACTTTACAACTTTTAAGTTTAAAAAAAAAGGACAAATGAAGTTAAATGTAATATATACCAATATAACAATAAAATAAATAACAATGTTAATGTCTAATTATTATTTTGTTATTTAGATTTATTTAAATCCCGAAAATGAAGGACTTAATTACTTTTTTACCTCAAAGTACATGAAATAGAATTTATTCTTTCATTTAATTTAATTTAAAGCTGAAATACAACATCCCTTCAATCAACAAATAACACAGATTCGACTTCTTTGTATATTGTAAATTTTATTTAATTTATTTAGATTTGCTTTACAGTTTTCTTTGTTGTTTGTGTATATTTAATTTACGAATATATAAATTAAAATGAGAACATTGCGTTGGCCTTACAAATTAATAGCATTCATATCTTCTACGCTCTCTCGGAAGCGGAATCCCGCCCTTTCAGCGGACTCTTCGCTGGACCCAGGGTGCAGTGGCGGGCTCTTGGGGGCGTTCCTTCGAGGGTGCAGGTAAAGCGGTTACTCGATGTTCCGGGGGATTGATGGGGCTTACGGACTAAAGATTTGCTAATTGGATGTGTTTTTTTTTTGTGTTTAAAGCAGGGACTGAGGCTGGGAGTGGGCGTGGCATGAAGCATAGCGCAAAACGGCACACACACCATTCAAGAAATGTACAAATTTTATTTAGATACTTTTTGTTTTGTTTGATTTTTTTTTTAGTTTTGTTTTTGTTTTCATTTGTGGTATAAATAACTTTAGATTTTTTGTATTTTCTGTTTTCCTTCCTGCCTGTGTTTTCTTTCTTTTTTTACATAAATATTTTTAACATTTTTCTTTGGCTTAACTTTATGATAAAGATATAATGTATACGATTAGGTGTTTAAAAAATGTGCGAAATATATGTTACAGTCGTTAAGAATTAAGAATTAAGTACAAAAATATGCTTTACAATGTTAACAAGATAAGGGGGGCGGAGTAGAAGAAAATGTACAAGGATGCGGGGGGTTAGGTTTAAGTTACGATGAAAATAGCAAAGGAAAATGGTTCTTACGAGCTACCCACACAGCATTTTGAATCTTTGATTTAGCAGAGTCGCTCCAGGACACACACACACCCTCTCACACACTCGGCGGCAGTCACTCTCCCTCACGCATCCGGCGGATCTCTGTATCTGCATCTGCAAACTGCATTTGTATCTGTATCTGTGTCTGCCTTGGCAGCCGCTTCTAGAGCTGCTACAGCGCATGCTCGTTGGTGTTGAGGAAGCTGCGGCAGACGCGACTCACTTCGGGATTGGCATGGTTCATCAGCTGCATGTAGATCTGCTTGTGGAGCTGCAGCTCGTTGGTCATCTCGCTGAGCTGCCGGATCAGGGCGTCCTTCTCCTTGAGCAGGCTCTTCACCCGCTCCTCCACCTCCCGCGACCGCACCTTGGCCTTCTCGCGGCTCTTGCGGACGGCAATGTTGTTCCTTTCCCTTCGTCGCCGGTACTCCTCGGTGCCCTTGTCCACGTGCTTGTTGCTGTGCTTGCGGTGATGCTGATGCTGCTGCTGGCCATGGTGCTGGGCGTGCTGCTGCTGCAGCTTGCTGTGCTGCTTCAGCAGGTGCTGGGCCCCCGCCGCCGCCGCCAGATGGGGCAGATTGTGATGCGCCAGGACATTGGCCGTGGTCAGGTTGGTGAACTGGCTGCCCGTGCTGCTTCCGGTGCTTCCATTGCTCCCGTTGCTGCTGGGCGTGGTGTTGCCATTTAGGGGATTGCCTCCTCCATTGGACAGCCCGTTGCCCGCCGTGGAGTAGCCATTGTAGAGTCCTCCGCCGTTGCCCATAAAGGCTGCCTGCTGGTTGGCCGCCTCCTGGAGGTGCCTCCGGTACTCGGGATCTATGGGCTCCTCCTTGATCGTGCTGGAATCGGAGCCTACGGAGCTATTCTCGTCGCTGGAGTTATTGTACGTTGCATGGACCGGCTGCGGCATGTAGGCCAGGGCTCCGCCAGCACCTGCTCCTCCTCTCCCACCGCCCCCGTATCCATGTTGGCTGCGCAGCGTCTGCTGCTGCAGGACCTTGGCCGCCGCACTGACCATCCCGCTGGGCGGCAGAGTGGCCGACAGTCCGCCCGGACTGGTCACCATGTCGCTAAAGATGCCCAGGGTCTCGGTGTCCCGGAACTGGTCGTCGATCAGGTGCTGCAGGTCCAGGGTGATCTCCTGTGTGGTCAGCTCGTCGAGGTCCGTCTGCGTGGTGTACTGCTGCAGCATCTGCTTCTGCAGCAGGTTGCTGTTGTTGGCGGCGGCCACTTGTTGCATCTGGTGCATCTGCTGCTTCACCAGCAGGGCAGCATCCTGCGGCGTATTGTTGTTGGCATCCGTTGCCTGCTGAGGTTGCTGCTGCTGCTGTTGATGTTGCTGCTGTTGCTGCTGCTGCTGTTGTTGCTGCTGTTGCTGCTGCTGCTGCTGTTGTTGCTGCTGCTGCTGTTGCTGCTGCTGCTGTTGGGCTGTGGACATGGCCGTCAGCGTGATCTGGCCAATGGTCGCCTGCTGCAGCGGCGGCTCCTTCTTGAGGTCCAGCTGGGCCAATGTCTGAACGGCATCGGCGTACATCTGCGGCGACTCCATGTTCAGCATCTTCAAATGCGCGAAAGAGGGTAAAATCTTGATTCCTTGTAGCGCGCTAATTTTGGCTGCTTTTCTTTTACGAAATTTGGTGTTTTTGAAAATTAATTTTTAAGGATAAAAAACTCAGAGTTACTTCCTAAAGCATTGCCAATTTCTTAGGAAATGTTTTTCTTGTTTTTTTAATATTTTACACACTTCATTTTAGGCTGCCCTTTGGAGCACTGCAGCCGGTCATTGTTATAAACTTTTCTCTTGGCTTGTTTTTTATTAAATTATTCCCGTATTGTTGTTGTTGTAATATTAAGGTGTTATTTGTTGTTGTTGTTGTTGTTGGTCACTGCACTTCTCGGGCCGCACGCGTTCGAACGACTGAAGTGGCGCAGCAATGATGCAACAGATTTTATACCGCCGACCGCCGACCGACGACCGACCGCTTGGTATTAGCAGCTGAAGCGAAGCTCCTCCTGCTGAAGAACCGTTAGCAGAGCGAGCTTTTTCCGCCTGTCTTCGGATTCGGTTTGGGGTTCGGTTTCTCGGATTCGGACTCGGAGTCGGGCTGAGCGCGCGTCCGTCGCTCACAATTGGTGAATTACAACTGTGACAAAAGGCGAACGCAAACGCAAAAGTCTTTGGCGCAGCCAGCAGCGGGCTGGCAGCGAGCAGCGCCGAAGAAAAAGGCAGAAAACAGAAAGAAAATGAGAAGGCAGCGCCGCATGTAACACACAGACACAGAGACACGCACACACACAGGCGCAGACGCAGACGCGGTCGCCACCGAAAGCCCCCAAAAGTGACGACGACGACGTCGCCGCCTTGCCGTTACTGCGCTGCCTTTACAGCAACTACCTGTGGATGAGCGCCACGAGAGAGCAAAGTTGGAGGGAGCGCACGGCAAAGAGAGCAAAGATCGCTATCGGTGCAGGTAACAAAAGCAAAAGTTTTTCCCAATCACTTTTACTCTCGTTGCAAGGCAGTTCACTTGGCAAGTTCTTGTGGGGCTCGAAGCAGCGCGACAGGGGAAAATCGAGAGTAAATGAACAACAAATCAAAGGAAATTAAACACAATGTGTTTTTAAGTTAGTTTAATTTTTTATATTTATGTTTTTCCATTTATTACCTATTTATTACATAATATTTAAGCTTTTTTTTTAGCTTAACTTTAAAATAGCCTGTACAAGGTCTTTGAAATTATTTTAAATAAACAAATTATTTAAATAAATATTAATACGCGTTTTATTTAAATTTTAAAATCTTACAAAATTAAAAAAACTAATATGGTCTTAACAGAAAATATAAATTCATGATCTGCTATATAAAAAAAAAGTATATTAGCTTATAATACTTAAAAAATATTTCGTTTTAGAAGTATCAAACGAAAAAGAAAATTATTCTTAGAAATAAAAGAGCTTTTTAGTTATTTAAACAATTTTTTCCTTAAATTCAAACAAAAAGAACATATTCTCTGTGTATTCTTAGAAATTAAAGAGTTTTTTAGTTATTTTATATATTTTTCCTTAAATTCAAATGAAAAAGAAAATATTCACTGTGTATTCTTACAAATAATTAAGTTTTTCAATAATAGTATACATTTTTGAACTTTTCTTTATAAGTATTATTATTTTGTAGTTAAATTAAGTTTGATATATTGATTCTTAGACATTTTTGGGATTTATAAAATTTATTTATTTATTTATTTCTTGTAAGATATTAAAGTTAATTTAAATAAAAAATATACGCATTTCTAAATGATTTTTGGAATGGTTGTATAAAGATTCTATTAAAATAATAAATATTTCAGACATTAAACATAAAAATATTAATTTTTGGCATTAAGCATCTTTAAATTAAAACCAAAAGTAAGTTGTAATAAACCGAAACATATTCAAGATTCCCCTTGGCATAAAAAACTCCCATCTGTAGTGGCCTTATTTCACCAAAGCACTCAATGCACCGATATACCGTTTGACGAGTGACGTCACACAAAGGCACTTAATGCAACAACAAAAAAAAAGAGTCGTCACCCATACACAGACGCCAAAAAAAAAGCACAAACACCAACGCAAGGCGAAGTCGACGGCGCCGCCAGCGTCTTTGGTGCGCCGCTGCTCGCTTTCATTTTCGTTTGCTTTTTTTTAATTTTTGGGAGAAGCGGCAGCTAAATACTCGAATAAATACATATATATATTTATATATATGTATGTATACGCCCTCATAAACCGGCGATCCGCTGGGAAGTTCGAGACCCCCCGAACCCCGACGATGCCCATGCTCCGCTGTCCAATTTTCGGTGCCTTGCCCACTCCGATTTATGTTTAGACTCTTTTTTCGCCTTAGAAGAGCTGCTTTATGGCTCGTGCTGCATTGGGTTTCGAATTGGGTTTGGGTTTGGGCTGGGAGCTTATTTATTCGGGGTTTATTTTGGCGCGCATGCGTGACTTCGCAGTCGCAACGCATCAGGGAGCTTTCACGTAATACGCAGCGGCGTGGCTTTGGGACTTCTTCTGCTGCTGCTGGCTCTTGGGCCTTATTAAAATTAAAATCGTGTTATGAAATTCATAAAAAATTAGCACGCCTCGTAGTTTTGTTTATTTAAATGCAGCGATTTGTAAAAGTTGTCTCTGTGCGTCTGTCTGTCACTCTCCCTTCCCTTGCTTACCTTTACTCTCTCCTCCGCTGAGTTTTCGTGCCTTTAATTTGGGTCAAGTTGTCGCTTAACTTTACCTGCCAAAGGTGTGTGCATTTCTCTCTCTCTCTCTGTCTCTCTGTCTCTCTTCGCCCACTCCCTGTATCTCTGTGTCCACCTTTTGTTTATTTGGATTTTATTAATCATACGCCCCGTGCGCCGGTGGACGATAAGAGCTAGCCCCCGCCGATGTCGATGACAGGATGAGAGATTCTGGCTTATCAGTCAAGTTATTGCAACGAATTCAAAATATAACATATATCGTCGATATCGATGACTACATCGGACTGATATTGTGCAAAATGCCAGTTGCAGTCGCTTCCTTGTGCGTAAATAATAAAGGCATTGATTTCAAAACATTGTGTTTCAACAAGGGTGCAGTTGTTGTTCCTGGCAAATTGCATTATGGGTGGGACATTACCCAAGAACTCATCGATAGGGGGTTTATCTTACTCTGGTGAAATCATGTAGATGAGGCAAGATCGATTTGTCCTCAATGATAGCGTATCAGTTCTGCGTAGGCCTTATCCTCGTACATTATCTTATTGATCGCAAAAAACAACAAAGCAAAGGGACTTTACTTTGAGTCTAATGTTTACTTGAAATTATTTACTATTCCTTCAAATTTAAATAAATTCTTTACTGCCCAGAGTTTTAAAAACTCCAATTTACAAAATAATTCCTGATAATATTTAACATACTTTTACCAAACATATAGGTATAAACCACAAATTCCGGGAAGCTTGCCGCAGTTACCTTTACAAATTGGCAGCAAATAGATGAGTTTTTAAGAAAGTTCGAATATAATAAAATATTGCAATGAATAACAAAAAATATAAGCTAAAATAAATAAAAATATAAGCTAAAATAAATGTTTTTAAAGTTTAAAATCCCTACTAAACTTTTTTAATAATTTCCGTTTGCCAAATCAAACACATCGTAAATACTAACTAAGTAAACCTCAGCTAAGTGAAAGTCCGGCAAACACCTAAAGTACCAAGATAAAGATAAGGGCACCTATTTATCTATCTTGACACTTTTTCTCGCCCAAGACCGAAGAGTTCGTGGGCGTATTTATCTGTTCCCCGCCAACAACGACCACGCGCAGCGCTAAAAAAAGAGTTTGTTGTATTTATATTTTGGCAAACGACTGATAAGATGGCCAAAAGCCGCGAACACGCGTAAACAAAACAAATACGAGTAGCAGCGTTCCCACAATTCACAACTCTCGGACCAAAAACTCGAGTGCCGCCGCCGCGTTCGTTGCACTCCGCCAAGAGTTGTCTGACACATGCAAAAAAACACAAAAAAATCAGAGCGAAATGCTGCTTATAAACATGGCCATAATTGAGAGTTTTTGGCCAATGATTTCTGGGCGGCCTTTTTGATTTTCGCTTTTTGTTTTGCTATTCACCTTTTATTATTAGTCACCTTATCTGCCGAAAGAGTGACGCGTTATCGAACGCTTTGTACTTCCTTAAATTTGAACCCGATCGCAATGAACTCGAAGCGAGAGTTGGATGACTCGGGAGTATTATTCTCACGGCCCTGTTAGGTTCCCCCCTCGGGAAGAAGACAGTTCTGGTTCTGGGCACAAGCGAAAACTTTTCGCCGAAGAGCGAAGCGAACTTTCATTGGCGCGAATTTAGGCGAATTACGCAAAATCAGCACTAAAGTGTTATTAATTTCTGTTGTCATCAGCACACAAGGTGAACAGGGAACGGACGGCTCGCTTTCAGTGGAAGTAGAATCCGAAGAGGAGACGGAGACGGAGACAGAAGCACGAGAAGCCAACGAAGAACCCAAGAGAATCCCAAACCCCTTTTGGGAAAAGAGTTTGGGGTCGTTGAACTGGCTGCATTTCGAATTGGTGCTAAAGGTACACTGCAATTAGGTGGAAATGGCCAGAGTTTTCCCTAAACGGGGTTTGTGGAAATTGGACTGGCGACCTGGTGTTAAGTTTGATTATGTTGAAGTCTTCAATGAGTCAATGAATGCGTAAATACAAAAAAGCAAGGGGGAAAATATAACTTTATATGACTTTATAAATGTGTTGGAAATGGTAATTATTTTCGTTTAAATTTAAAGAATTGTAGGTCGACTAAAAATATGTTTCTTTATTTTAATGCGAGCTTTGTGCTTTTGGTAATAATATTTTGTTTGCCTTTGGCTCTTTATTAATATTCTCATAAACGATATTATTTTAAATAATACATTTAAATTGTACGTACGTTTCATTTTATTCTGTTAGTCTACAAGACTTTTTTATATTTATTTTATAATTTATATATTTTGCCTACTTAAAAATATTGTTAATATTGTTTTATTTTTAATTCGCATAAGCGCCCCATTTTTAAACGAACTGCTTTACAAGCAGTGTGCTATCGAACTGCTTGTTCCGCTGGTGGTCCGATAACTGTGCTGGCGCCACCTAGCCAAGCAGTTTGAGGAACTTCCTGTAATCAAGCAGTACATCCAAGCAGTTCGCTGCTTTTGCGAGTTGGCGCCTTTTATTCACATTTAAAAAATGTTCAGAGTGCAAAATTTTATTACATAAACATATATTTTACAACTACATTAATAAATACTTGAAATATTAATGGCCATATTACCCTGTTATAACATACAAGCAAGTCAAAGTAATGCATTTTTTAAAGAAAACATTAAATTTCATAGGAAATTTGTATTCCTTGTAATGTAAAAACCAAAAATTTTAGAAAAACAGCTTGCAGCCTCTCACCTTCAATGCCATTTCCATCTCCACCTCCATCGCCGAAAATACCTTGAAGAAAACAAAGTCGAGGAGCCCACAACTCATCGTACCTAAACTGCCTTTGGCATGCGATCGATCGAGCGATGGCCCGACGACAAACGCATTGATTGAAATAGTTTATTTGCAGGCCAGTCCTGGTCCCTGCTCCTGGCTCCCTGCTCCCTGCTTCCCTTCTCCTTCCCTCAATTGTCTTACCCTTTTTGCGCTTTCCTCATATTATTTGTGATGTTGGCAGAGCGCAGAGATAATGATGACGAGCTGCCAGCTAGCCAGAAAGCCAGCCAGCCAGGCAGGCATCAGAAGGAGCAGAGGCTGGAGCTGCTCCTGCTCCACCCTCTCTCCGGTCGCAGTGGCCTGGCCACGACTGATTGGGATGCCTGGTGAAGAGACGTGCGCAGAATTGACATTTTGTGTGTGCATTTGTGCACAGTGGGCGCGATAAGGTCGCCGCAGAGTCCAGCATTCACCCTTCCCTCCTCACTGTCTCGACTCTGCTGCTGCTCTGATTTCCAGGCAAAAGTGCACAAATTAAAAATGCTCCACAATTGCCCCAGGCGAGCGAGATCGATCGATCGACAGCTTCTCGCCGAAGGAATTTTCATATGAGCGCTTGATTTCAGTAAAATTACATACTTGTAATTTTAAAATGCTGCCGAGTGCCGAGAGAGTTGAAAGCAACAGCAGTTGCAGTTGCAGCAGCAGAGAAAAAAACGTTAAGAATCGCCACAAGTCGAGGAATTTTAACCCCAACGCAACGGCTCGCAGTAGTCGCTGTGGCAGTGTCTGAATCTCAGTCTGAGTCCCACTCCGAGTCCGATTCCGATTCCGAGTCCGAGTCCGAGACGTCGTTGTCTTCCAACTGATCACTTACGCACATTTTATCACAGCCAGGCTGGAGACTCTGCTCTGCGAGCCTCCATCTCCACCTCCAACTCCTGAAGGAGGCTGGATTCCCCTGCCTCTTGCTTTTGCTCAGCTCTTGACAATAAGTGGACTTAACTCTAGAGGTTCCAGGGGATATCGAATGGGGGATACCTGGTAGAGAGCTGTGGAGTCTAAAAGAGTCCGAAGGCACATAAGGGGAACCCTCTCAGCTTGCATTACTCTAGAATTCCCAGGAAAATAATGGTAATTATGTTGAAGGTTGAGCTTGGCCAGCAATAGGGTTCTGATGACGACCCTGACAATTACAGAAACCGATGTATATCTAAGCTTACATCTTGTTTTTTGTTTAAATATATTTCTAAAATATTTTTGCCTTGAAAATCTTAAATCTTTTCGATTATATGATAAATGATAAAAAATATTACTATGGAAAGGGAACTAACCCTAAATTATATAAATAATAAAAACATCTTTTAGTTTTTATTACAAATTAAACTATAACTTAATAATTTCAAAACTTTTGAATAGATTTCCAGCCCAAGCTACCCCCTAAAAATACCCCTTAGTTAGCGGGTAGGAAAAAAAATAAGTTACCGTTCTACGCGCTGAAATTTGTTGTGCCATCGACGATCTGACGATCCCAAGCTGCTGTTTTCTGTCTCTGCTGGCTGTTCCTCATGCCGAGGCCGAGGCTGAAGCTGATGGATCCTCGACTGTCTGCCACGACGACGACGACGACGGTCCTCCTCGTCTCGTTGAGCAAGAACAAGCCAGCCAACTATCGATCGCTGGCAATCGATCAAGTATTTCGCGTACATTATCCGAGATGCGTGGGATAATTCTGTTCTAATTTGTGGAGGCCTCGAGTTAGTCTTAGGTTTGCCTCGCCACTAGCCACCAGCCACTAGCCACAGCCTGACGTCAGTCAGGGCCCCAGCAACGTCTCAAATGCAAAGCACGCACCAATATACCAATCTCCGACTGTCTTCTTTTTGTGCGTTTTCATAATTAAATATTGAGTGAATTAAAATGCTGCCGAGGAAGTTAGAACTAAGTGGGGGAGGCGGAAGGCGGAGGTAGAGGCTTCCGAACTTCCGCCAAGTTGCCTGGTTAGTGCCTGCACTTGTCACAGTGCCAAAGACGGGCTGGCGGTGAATGCAAATGAGATTGGGATCCGGTAATCAGGTGAAACGGTCACGACCTGTTAATCGTTTTATGATTGTAGC
Source organism: Drosophila auraria (assembly GCA_008042615.1). Classification (NCBI taxonomy): domain Eukaryota; kingdom Metazoa; phylum Arthropoda; class Insecta; order Diptera; family Drosophilidae; genus Drosophila; species Drosophila auraria. Next base: position 88,598 of record VNJW01010206.1, read on the forward strand.
GGTGCTTTTGTTTCCTGTAGACGGCAACGGAACGGTACTTGAAGCCATTGATAAACCGAAAAACCGCTGAAAACCCAAAACCTTAAAACCTTAAAGCCCGATGTCTGCTTTTCCTTTTGTTCCATTTCACCCAGCGAGAGACGAGTCTCAATTTTATTTAAATTGTAACACAAAAGGCCCCAGGCCCTGGCCAAGTCAATTGCCCCGAGGAACCCGAGAGCCCTATCCCTATCCCGATCCCGAATCCCCGATTTCGATTCCGATTCCGAGCCCCAAACGCAATCCTTATGCGTTATTCATGAGGCAAGAAACATTGCGATCGCCTGTACCAATTGCCAATTGGTTCGACTTTGAGTTGGCTCTCGGCACGGCTCTTGGCTCTTCGCGGCGTTGGCGTTGGCGGTTTTCTCTGCCGGCTTTTGTCAATCTGCGGCTTAGTCCACTCCGAGTTGGCATGCTTAAGTGGTTCATTGTCACCCCAGCGCCCAATTAGACACCTGAGTTTATTCGTTGCTTCTTTTTTTTTTTTTGTTTTTTTTTTGGTGATGCATCATTCCTCATGCCACATGTGCCACGTTGTTTTTATTCAATCAGATATATTCATTGCGCGCGCGGTGCCTGATCTTGAATCTCGCCTTTAAAAGGAGTGTGTGTTTTCTGGCTAGTTCTTGAGTTGGTGTAACAACCTAGTTTCTGAACTGATCGAATTTCTAATTTAAATAAGTCTTTGGGGTCTTGTTTCGTTTGTTTTGGGTATTTTGCATTTTAAAATATTTGTTCCTGACTTTATAATATATTTCTTGACATGAGTAATAAGTTGAATCTTGCATTGAATGTTGTATTATTGCATATATAATATTTTCTTTAGTACTAAGCAGTTTTTCATATTTAATTTAACTCTTTTTATATATTTTAAAGTCAGAGAACTAAGAACTAAGTCCAGCTTTCTTCGCCAATTCATAATTCAATTATTTATAAGCATCTTCCTTGACTTTTAATTTATGTATTAATTGGATTTTTCATTTATATTTACGCTATAATACAGATACTAGAAATATTCAAGAATTTACCATATTTATTTTAGTTTTAAAACCCCTTTCTTTTACATTTTAATCTAGGATAAATCTAAAATCTAAAATCTACAACCAGCATGCAGCACATACTTTCTCGCCTTTCTCGTCATGAATATACTAAATAAGACAAAATACAAAAAATTTACATATTTAGACTATTTAAAACACTTTGGCTTTGGCTTATGGCAAATGCCCAAGTAGCTCTATAAATAGTAAAAAAGTCTATATATATATATATCGAAATACATATCTAGCTGGCCGGCTGCATGGGCCGCCAAACAACCAAAACGGCAAATCACAAAAAATTGTTCGACATCGTAAATGGAACAAACTTTGGTTCCCCCGGGCTATAAATATTTTCGGGAATATACAGAGTACCCGCAGATGATCCCGCTTTCCCCCGTTTTGAAGGTGAACTCTGCAGGATTACATAATGCGGAATGCAGGAACAGGAGCCGTAGCAGCCTCCATAGCTGCACGTAGATCGCCAGGCCAAGGCTCGCAAATAATTAAGTATTAGAAATGTTCAGCGGCAGAGAATTCCGTGGAAAATTCAATGGCAAAAAAAGTAGCAGCAGCAGCAGCAGAGGCAGCAGCAACAGCATGTTGCAGTTGTTCCCAGCTGAGCCAGGAGCTGCTACGGCCCAGACAGGCTGACGTTCGGCTAGAAAGACAGCCGCACTGGAGCCAGCCCGCGAGGCGGCTAGAGAAAGGGGCAGAGAAAGGAGGAGCGTCCAGAGATCTCTTGGATCCAGAGGCTGAGGCTGCAGCCGACGGCCAACTAACCAATTAGTAAGCGCTGCACAGAACGCGTCTACAATTGTGAGAACCTTAGACCAGGCCAAGCTGGGCCGTGTGAGTATGATGAAATGTCAGCAGGAGCAGGAGCAGGAGCAGGCGATGCAGCGAAGTGCACTGGCAAAAACAGGTTCTAAATTAAATATAAACTTAATGTTCATTTAAGGAAAATTATAATAAGGATCACTTAACTAACTAAGCATTGCCAACTTTTCGGAAAATGCCCAGAGGGTGTATTCTGCAGGAAAACTAAAATCTTTCTAGTTAGTGTATTATTTGTTCCTTTCTTAATATTTATATTTTTTTAAGGGGAAATCTAGGAAGTGATGACAAAAAAGGTATCAAACCTTGTGTAAGGTTTAATGTAGCTAAAAGGAAATATAGAAAATAATATCATAATGCCGTTTTAAGGGTAAGTCTGTATTACTTCGTTTATTCCATTTGATCTGAACATATTTATTTAGCTCCGTCTGTATTTATTTTGATGATGATCAGTCCTCAATATCGTGCGTGGTCATATGTATACCAGTCTGTCCCGAAATTCCAACTTGGGAATTTTAGATGCATTTGGGAAGGTCCTGAAATAGGAACTGAAAAAAATTATATTATTTATTATTTAATTATTTAATAATGGCATAAGAGTCGCCTCGAGCCAGCAAACATCTCAGACAGCAAATATGGGTCGCAAAAATCAAAGAATCCCTTTTGTTTAAACTAAAAAGTAAGCGTTTTTTTAACTAAATGAAATAATTGCTTAACGTCTATAAATAGACCCTCGTTTTTTTCATCTAGGTCTTTTATAACACTTATACTACACACATCCCTTATCAAAGTAAGTTATTCTTTTCTTACAGTGCCCTTGGGGGGGCAGATGAACCCCAAGACCGGGTGCCCGCTGCGCGGATCGATCCTTATATGAGCCTGAGGCCAGCGGCAAACGTTCTATTTTGACAGTCATTATGATTAATTTAAATCATTAGGCAGCCCGGGCAGGTAGACAAACCATCGCGGAGATGGACGAGCCGCGAGTTCCTATATTTCATTCTAATTAAATGCACGAGGCGGCGGCGGGGCGACATTGGACATCATCTCTCGTGGCTGGAGTTGGATGCGGTCCTGGTCCTGGCATCGGGCTCTAAGCTCCAGCTCCAGCTCCAGCTCAAGCTCGGACTCGGCGGGGCCCAGACCTGGCTTATTCGCGGAAGAGACAAGCTGGCGACAACGACACCGATGGCTGGAAAAGGCAACGATGACCATTTGCAGCTGGGGGAAAAGTCGCAGTTGCAGTCGCAGTCGCTGTTGCAGCGAGGAATGCATCATCGAGGAGATGGAGCTGGAGATGGAGCCCCCGGGTGAGTGTATCGATGTATCGAAATGTACTCATCCAGCGGCTATATCTCCTCTGCTATCTGTTAGTCACTGCACGTGGTCACCTCTCGCCTCCCGCTCTCTACGCCCCTGCCCACCCCTCTCCCGGGGGCAGAATTTTCTTGCGAACCTCTATTTAAGGACATGGCGAAATACTCGTGCTCCTGTGTACAAGTGGGGCCCACCACGCAAATCCTCTAGAGCATTCTGACCATATTGGCCGAGCTCGAAAAAATTCCTGGCATAGTTTAAGTGTATCGCTTTTTGTTGTCGTCTCGTGGGGACCTCAAATGTTCGATCGATAAAGAGAGGAGGCTTCGCAAAATTAACAAATAAAAAAACGAGGCAAAATAAACAATTACAAAATTACAAAAATCACAAATTAAGCTGCTGATAAGCCCCCGCTAAAAAATGGCGTGCATTGTAATTACAAAACTCAATCACGAACGCAGCAGGGGGAGGAGCTAACATTTGTGGTGGCTTTTTTCATCATATTTCTTTCTGGAGGCCCCGCGATCTCCGATCTATGCGCCTGCGCGGCGAATGAGTATGCATATCAGGGGAGGGGCCTGGCGAGAGATACAGATACAGATACAGAGACGGAGGCACACACGCTCGCCCGTATCCGCCAGATATATCTAATTAATTAAGCCATAAACATAGCCGCCTCTGCAAAATGAAAGACGGGGCACCACCAAGTACCCCTTCCCTCGCTTATGTACTCCCCCAAGCGGGCTCTCTTACGGCGAGGGAAGAATGGGATTGGGAGATCGGTCTCTTTGGAGAATTCTCTTTGGAGAAGAGAGAGCGAGAGAGGGAGAGAGCGAAACCGGTCCGGGCCAAGTTTGGAATATCGAACGAACGTCGTCGCTGTTTATACACCGCCGTTTATTAGGTGATTGCACGCCATCTGAAGCACAACGCCAGCCATCGATCGCTAGCTCAGCCCTCTCAGCTCAGTATTTTCCGTCTCGAATCGTATTTGGAATGAACCACAATAAAATCGCCACAAATAAAGCAAACAACAGTCCAAACAAGTGCCAGCAAACAAATAAGCCGCCGAGCGACGACAAATAAGCTAAACTAAATGCAACACATTCGGAGTAGCGCCGACAAATATCCAAATATAATTTCTATAATAATCGCCACACAAAAAAATCAAAACAAGCCGAGTCCGCGGTCGCAGCTGAAAAAGGATTTTCGAGAGACTCAAGCACAAACAATCAAAATTTAAATCGAAATAGGGAGACTTTAAATAAAATTCAAAAACCATAAAAGTAAATAAACAAAAAAGAAAATAAAAGGAATGCAACATTTTCCAACTAAACAATTAAATTAAAAACTATATAAATCTACAAATGAACTCCAGATTGAACAACCAATAAAAGCAGAAAGGATTAATTGATAAACTGAAGTTTATTAAAATAAGCACAACATCCCCAGGAAGAAACTTTGAAACTACAAAAGAAACACAACAATAAAAGGAAGAAATTAATTTAAAATTTAAAAAAAAATAGCTACAAAACAAAGCAAAATTCCCTCAAGAATTTATAAAAGAATTAAACAAACCTAAATCAGCAAGAACTCTTCTTTAAACTACAAAAAAATACAACGTGTTTGAGCAAAAACCTAGCAAATCGCAATAAAAAGAAAACAAAAGACACCACAAAACCCACCCGCTATAAATTTCAAACTTAATCCTAAATGAAAAGCCATACAACCGCCAAGAACTAAAACTGAAACACAAATTAAGCAACTGCAACTGCAAACCACTCGAAATTCAAATTCGAGCGCCAAAACGCCACTGCTTCGCAACACTCGAGCGCTACATCCCTGGTTTCCGCCGCATTCCAACACTGCAGGACTGTCAGCTGTCAGCGGTGTCGGTGTGCTAGCCGTTTGCGTGTGTGTGTGCGTGCGTGTTGCAAAACGTCGGCGTTGCACTTAAAATTCGCGTTAAATTCTGGTTAAATAGCGGCTAATTAATTGGTTATCTGGGGGAATAAACCAGGCTGAGCAGTTAGCAGCCCCCAGGCAGAGCCAGGCCAGCCCAGAGACGCGCAGCGCCATCAGGCATCTCGCGCCAGCCCGCGACAGCAGGGAAAACGCCAGCAGCGGAATCGCGTTGTGTGCGCGGTGTGTGTTTTGTGTGTTATTTTTGGAATTAAAGAGCGATCCGATCCGAGGCAAACGCAGGAAGGTGGCGGCTGGGAAAGTGTGCCGCGGCCGGATCTCTCACAGCTACCGAAAAGGTAGCAATAATAGACGCGCGCGGTGCCTTGGATTTCTACGGCTCCACGGTGGAGAACTTTTACCTCAGAATGGATCCGACGCGGGGCGACTCGCGCTACAACCTGAACTACTCGATGAGTAGTATCGGGCTGAGCCTCTCCGATCCCTCGGACATGTACGGCAACCCGGCGGTGGCCGCCCTGGGCGCCCGCCCGCCCTCCGGCGGCCTCCTCCAGAGCATGGGCGGCGGTGCCAGCGGCGGCGGTGTTCCGTCCATGCAGCGACCCAATCCCGCCACCGGAGCCACAGGCGCCCAGTGCCAGACCCTACACAGCCCCCAGCACGCCTCCCAACAGCAGCAGCAGCAGCAACACCAGCAACAGCAGCAGCAGCAACAACAACAGCAGCAGCAACAGCAGCAGCAGCAGCAACATCGCGGACTGAAGCGATCGGGAAGCGATTGCTACGAGGATCACCATCGATCCGCCGGCGGACTGACGCTCCAGGGACTGGACAGCGTGGCCAGCAGCGCCGGCGGCGTCGAGGACAACGTGGATGGCTACAACCCGCTGCCCAACAAGAAGTCACCGCCCGCCAACGGCAAGAAGACAAAGGGACGTGTCAAAATCAAAATGGAATACATCGACAACAAGCTGCGTCGCTACACGACCTTCTCCAAGCGCAAGACGGGCATCATGAAGAAGGTAAGCACTGAGCTCCAGCTCCGGCGATCCCCATTCCCTTATTGGCCACGATTGCGGCTGCAATTGGGATGTTGACATTGGGCCACGTTTCCAGCGCATGTGCAATTAATAAATGCTTCGAGCTAGACTTCGTCGGAGTCCAAAGCTCCACCGGACGATCGCTGGCATTGTTCTCTGACTCTCTCCTAGGCCCGGCAGAGCTCTGCAGAGAGCGGTGCTTTATCGTCATGTGGCCATCGGCACAGTGGTTCAGTTTCAAGGGGATCTTATAGGAAAATAAGGGAACAAATAGCTCTCTTTTTGTAAAATCTTATTGTTTTCAACCCCTGACTTCTTATTGGAAGATCCTTAAATAGAAGAGAAGAGACAAACTTTGTAAATATATCATATTTTGAGGGACTTCTTCTTTTAGAATTTCTTTCACAGAGCATTTTTATATTGAAAATACCTTATAAAATTAGTTCCTAATAAAAGAAAAAGTAAAAAATATATGTCAAAATCCTCCTAACAAACCTTAGAATTCCATTAAATTTTAGAAAGAAAACTAAAAAAACGACCAATAAGAACCCCATTTCAAGTCCCGACTGAGGGGTTTTATGGTTAAGAGCCAATCCTTTACCCCGAACCACTGTTCCCTTGCGAAGTTCCCTTGCTCAACTCTAAACCAGTGGCCACAGATCCTCCGCTTTTCGGCCGAATCGCGTCTGTTAAGCCAACTGCTCTGGCTTGGCTTTGACTTTGGCGGCGTTGTGTAAGCGCGGTAGCCCACGATTCCGCATTTCCCTTTGTTTTCGGCTTCATAAAATGTTAATTTGCCGCCGCAATTGCATTCAAAGGAGGCCTGTGCCTGCCCACCAGTTAGTTGCTACCCCCGATCCGCCCATTCCCAATTCCCCAGCAATTGATGCGTGCTGCTCCTGCTCCTGGCTCTCGCCTGCAATGCGGCCAATGCCTTGGTATTTTCAAATGACCAATTTTCACACGCAAACTTACATAATGCCACTGCTGCAGTTGCTCCTGCTGCTTTCCATCGATCTGCTGGTGGCTGCGGCTGCATATGAAATTTTTCACATTTTTTAAATAGACCTTTTCTGGTCGCAAAAAAGAAAAACCAAGCCCGCGATCAAAATCAGACAAAAAGCATCAACATCGCGGCGCTAAATCACGATCTCAGCACGATCTTTGGCCAAGACACAAAATCTTATGAAATATTTGACCCAAGCAAGCCAAAAAACCCAAAACGTAGTAGGAGCTAAAAAATGTAAAGGGGGACACATTTAAGAAATTGAATTTAGAAATACTCTTAATGGGAAAATATATATTTTTTTAGAATTATGAGGAGCGGCCTTTTAATTATATTTCTAAGTTATAATATGGTTTAATTGGGCATGTTCTGAGTTCCCTTTTCATACCAGAGAGGTAGGATTTTCTAAGGTATGTGAAGGTACCCTTGATTTTCATTTTAATAGTTCCATAATTACAAGCGTAAAGCTAGCAGGTCTTTCAATGCTCTCTGCATTTTTTACAAAGGAGACTGGCTCCCTTTCCGAAAGGGTATCCCAAATATTTGACCCCTGGGACGACGAGGGCTCGCTTCATCGTTGTTGTTCTCGGGGGCCAAACTTATGACAGGCGCACGCTTCGAGACAAAATCCCGCTCCTATATATGCGTCTCTCAAATGAAAAAAAAATATATATCGTTTTGGTGACTTTGATGCGGTCCCTCATCGATGTCCAGCCGGCGGACAGTTGACAGGCAGACAATGGGATCGCGACTTGGCGCTACCAGCGGCTGGAGCAAAAAAGCGAAAAGCCAATCTGCAATCCGCCATGCGCAATCCGCGCAATCCCTAGCAGCGGCAGCAGCAGTCGCCGCCAACAAATTGCGGCCAATGAACTTGGCCCAGAGAGTGGTCGCGACAACCTGTTGGCATGCTTTCCACTGGCCAATTTTGGTCATTTCGATCCGATGCGAGCACACACAGATCTTTAGGCGTGGGCGGGCGGTAGTGTGGCTCAGTAGGGAGGCCCAAAAAAGGCCACAAAAGTGAAAAGTGAGCTAATGTCCAGAAGTGATCTCATTTGTTGGTCAGAGCCTAATTGCGTGGGCACCGCGGATCGATTCACGATTCCGTTTGAACGGCAGCGAAAGCGCTCCTGCATAATGCACACACAACAAGCCCATCGACAAGTTCCCAACCAACAATTGGCCATGGCCAAAAGGGCACACAGGCGCAAAATGCCGCCAAAAGGTGTTAAATTGAAATCACGAGGCAGCGAGCTTGGCTTTGGCTTGGCTTGGCTTGGGAATTGTTTTCGGGGGCCCCGCAGCACGGAAGCTTCAGCTTCAGCTTCACCATCGGCGGCAGATTGTGCCCAGATAAGCCCCGAAAGCCGGGCCAAGAGGCTCCTGCTCCGGCTCCTCCATGGCTGGGCCCGTGTCGGCTCGCCTTTTGGCCACATGCAACACATGCAGCAGCAGCAGCAGCGGCAGCCTGTGGGCAAAAGCCAACAAAACAGGCAACAATCGGCTTCTAACAAATGACTCTCCATCTGGTCTCTGGGGCTGCCTTCTTGTCCTGTCAACGCTTACCCTTGCCTTACCCAATCCTCTCCCGAGTCGTGTCCTTTTGTCTTTGTTCGAAATTCAAATTGACATGAATTGTTGGCCTGTTGGGCAACCCGAGACCTGGACCCGGGACGGAGACCTAGGCTCTCACATACAATCGACACCTACTCAGAATCGGGGGAATCGAAATCGAAATCCGATTCAGATTCAGATTCCGCATTCGGACCGTGTCAATTGTTTGCATTTACACATGTTACACATAAAATTGGCAGCCAATCGATGTCTCTCGGGTGGGGGAAAACCCCAACCCAAGCCATCTTCTTAACCCATTCCAACCAATCCAATCCGATCTGTAGCGATCCCAATCCGAATCCCAATCCAGAGGCTCGCCAACAATGTGTACAACAATTTCATTAATATTAATAAATGTTCCCGGAGCGTTGGCTTCTTGGTTTCCCCGCTCCGCCAGTTATTTATGCGCGAAGTTGCTGAAAAAAAAGTAGCAAAAAACTGTTGTTGCCCGCCAGCCAGACAGCGACTTTATCGCTTTTATAGTAATTACGAGCTGTTGATAGGCAGCTTAGGCTACCGTCTAATGTGCAGCAACACTGGGTCTCGGGTGTTATCGAGCACGGAGCGCTCCATCGCGATGGTTGCGTGACTTCTGGCCCCTTTGCGTGGGCGTCCGAGTACTGAAGTGGAGAAGGGTTCGGCTTACAGACTTTTTCTTGGCAGAAGCACACTCAAAGACCTAGGGCCTGGCGTGATCTAGTTGCTTTTATGGCAGATTAAGCTTGTTTTACAAAACAAATATATCAATTTGTGACACAGTAAGGCGGAAAAGTAGGGCAATAATATTTTGTTTGCAGAAGTAGAATCGAGAAAGTCTTTGATTTAATGTAGATCACATACTTATTCAGGCTATTATGTCGCTGCCTAGGTCTTCTTGATTCAATTTCATCTGAATCACCTGAATACTTAATTTTAGAACAGAAAACCTAGCCATAGGAACGTTCATATATGAATACATTTTGCACAGGAATTTAATTATAGCCTTCATTTTAGTTATTTTAGGAGAGATAGATGAGGAAACTAAATTTAAATCGTTTTATTTAATTCTATAAATTTTTCTATACTTAGTTTGTTCTGTTTAGGGTTTAAATTTAATTTAAATAATATTTATATACATTTATCTTGCTTTCTTGGGCTTTACCCTTTATGTTTGCCATATAAATCCTTTACTTTACCCTGAATTTTAAGTCACGCTGCCATCTCTGGTAATTTTAAAATCCCCTGCATTGCGGTCCACGCTTGGCTCTCCTTATCGCCTCAACATAATCGCATAGTTTGGTGGGGAAATTTATGTGCCGCTTGGCCAACACACGCGTCGACAGTTTCCCGGCCAAGATACCCCATCCTGATACCGATACCGAACCGATACCATCGAGTACTTAACACGATCCTCTCTGCCTCTCTCTCTTTTCGTAGGCCTACGAGCTGTCCACGCTGACTGGAACGCAAGTGATGCTGCTGGTGGCCAGCGAAACGGGCCACGTCTACACATTTGCCACGCGCAAGCTGCAGCCGATGATCACCTCGGAGGCGGGCAAACAGCTCATCCAGACCTGCCTTAACTCACCGGATCCGCCCAGCGTCGGTGGCGGCGACCAACGGATGTCGGCCACCGGCTTCGAGGAGACGGAGCTCAGCTACAACATCGCCGACGAGGACTCCAAAGTAAGACAATTGATTTACGGCCACCACGGGCACGCTCATCTGGCGCACCCGCCGGCTCCGCCCTCGCACTACAGCCTCGAGCAGAGTCTGATGCAGTCCGGCTATAGTGGCGGCCAGGCGTCGCCCCTGTCCCATGCCCAGGCCTACGGCGGACATGCGCACCACGCGCATGTGCCGCACGTGCCGCCGCCGCATTCGACGCACTCGCACATGTCCCACACGCATGCGCAGCGCTAAGTCCCGGGCTCGTTCCGAGATCCGCGATCCTCGTATTTCTCTAGGCAATATCTGGTACTTGGTTACGGCGGACAGGCGTTGAGGTAGATCACGAATATAGCTTCCATGATCAGTTCCTTAAGTCTAACTAGGCACTTCAACATTCCAGATGATTTTAAAGATTATTTTGCTGAAGTAGAGTTAATAAATCTATAAAAATTATTTACTTCTGAGCTTAAAGTTCAGGAAAAAGACAATTAAACGCCTTAAATAATATCTTTAAAAGTTAGAACCAGCTTTTACAATTACATATTGCCATAAAAAATGTTTATAAACATCGCCAAACCTCATAATTGGTTTTTTAGTTACAAAAATAATGTCAAAACTCAAACCACACCTCAGCGCTGTTCCGCTAAAGCCAAGCCAGTTTTTAGTTAGACAGCAGTTTATATGTTTAGCAGATCCAAAGTGCAGCACATGGCTCGATCGAACTTCGATACTCGTATTTCGGATCCATGGCCAATACGATCTCGCCGCTCGTTTTGTTCTTGTTTACCGCAGTGTTTTGTGTTTATTATTTTATTTTTTTTTATTTTTTGTATACTAGTCAAGACTTACTTACTTAAAGGCGACTGTGCCATATCAAAGCTACAGCTCCTCCATGTACATCCAATAGCAATAGATCAATTGTCGCATCAGCTGCAGCTCCTAACCCAGTGCCATTCTACCGAACCGAACTAGAGACAGACACATATCGAGACACTCAGCCGAGACTGCTTTAGTTAGTCCTTTATTATTAACAAAGTAAGTGCAATAACATATGTAGCTAGAGGAGGAAGAGAAGGAGGAGGAAAGTCAGAGGAACTAGGAACCACTAGAACTAGGGAAAACTTTCCTCAACGGAAAGTAAAGATTAAAGATTTGCTGGACAGAGTCTAAAGGGTAAACAGCTCGAGTGTGCGTTTACATTACTTATTTAACAAGTTGATGATAGCAAATAAATACAATAAATGTCGAATGCGCCGGCGGCCATTTCCATTTTCCTGACACTGTGTCCCGTGTGTGCGTGTGTATGCGAGTGTGATGAGCGTGCTCAATAAAGCTTAAGCGTATTTTCCGGACTCTCGTTTAGCCTAATGTTAGTAGTTTATACTTTACGACCCTATAGTTATGTTTATTCGATTGGCTCTTAGTATTTTCCATTGACCTTTACTAATGATGGAATGTTGCATGATGAGATTCCAGAATCCTTTTTTACTCAACTTTGAGCTGTTTGCTTTAGCAACTCTTTCTACTAATATTTATTGTACATTTAAATTTAAATACCAAATTAAAAGACAGCTCAAAGCCCATGTTTTCTCTCTCAAAAAAGTTAAATTTAATTTATTACCCTATGTTTACTCACTCTCACACATTATTTAATTATTAATTACCGATCGATCACATTTCTGTCAAACAGAGAGCAAAGCAACGTAATTCTTTTTTAATACTAGTTAAATTTATTATTTAATGGATCGTGCAATGCGCCGTTTAACCCTAAAGCAATTTACCCCATAAGCGATCAAAAATATGTTTAAAAAACAAAACCACAAAATAGTATCTACACAAGAAGTATATAAATATATATAAATATATATTATTTAGCGCAATATTATAAAATAATAAACAGAAAACCACAAAAACCCGAATACACGGAATGTAACCTACAGTGTAAAAGTGCCAGCTGTTTCAAGAGCAAGGTTAAGAGCGTTAAGATAACCCAACTCCGAACCCAAATCCAACGTTTCTAGTTAGCCTACACACTCCGCCGCAAATATTAGTCGAAAAAAACTGCGAGTGGGCTGCGCGCTCCTCCATGAATGAATTTCTGTGTTGTGTTATTTTTTCGAGCATATTTTTTCTGTCGATTCTGCGTTTTCCTCTCGATGTTTGTAAAGAGCTTCCGCTTCCACAATAGAGCCCGAGTCCGAGCCCGAGCCCCGTCTTGTGTGGGGCCTGTGACGTCACGGCGACGAGTTCATAAATCGATCAGAGCCACCATGGACTCTCGTCATGCACCAACAGCCAGTCAGTCAGTCAGTCGGTTCCCTCTCTCCTCCACCGCCTGACTTGGCATGCAAATCGCGTTTTGTGGCTCGTACTTTTCAATGCCAAAAGCCTCTCGGCGTAGGCACACACACGGCTTCCACTGCCCCGATGACGTGTGCCACCACGATCTCCACCGGTCTCCGATCCCTCTCTTTCGGTGGCTCAACTCAGCAGCAGCAGCAACGGCGCAACTCGAGTCAGTTCAGCATTTTCCATTCAGCATGGGCCGATGAATGAGCGCCAAAATGTTGTGGGTGTGACACCAACGCCGGCTCAGGTCATCAGTTGTTGCTGTCTACACACAAAGAAAATTATGGTAATTTCAAAGCCTCATTTAAAAGCAATATTTCACAGAGTTGTCGTCAGATCTTTGATGATGTTTGGAGATTTAATTATAGAGAAAGAAAATCGTTTTTTAAAAGTTTTTTTTTAGTTTGAGAGCTTTAAAAGTCAATATAATATTTTTTATTAGCCAGAAATCTTACTCTATTAATGGAATAATGATTATTTATATTATTTATTTATTTATTAAAGATTTCACATTTAAAAAACCCCAAAATTTTAATTTAAAGTTGGATTTACTTATATAAATTCATTTATTTAGCTCTCTTAAAAGTTCAAAAATAATTTACATAATGAAAATTACCTAAAAAAATTATATAAAATATTTTAATTTAAATAATTCCACATGTTCCTTATTTAAACCTTTTTCCTTGTGTAACCCATAGCTGGTGACTGACTGCCAGCTGACTGATAAAATTCATAACTTGTACCGCTGCTGCTGTAGGTCGTTCCGCCGCCGCCAACTCTTTGTCCAGCCAAGGTTAATTGCCGACTTGCAGTGGGCCGAGAGCTGCTGTTTCGCAGTTGGCTAACATTTGCTGGCTGGCTCACATTATATACATTATATTTCAGCTCTAGCTCTAGCAGCTCCCCCAGCATTCGAGAGTGCGATCCATCGGTCTGCGCGGGTGTCTTGGCTACATAGATTACCTTCTTTGGTCGCTCACCTGCGCATCATCATCATCATCCAAAGCCGCCCACGGGGCCCAACCAATATTATAAAAAAACACTGCAAGTTTGTTGGCTTTTATGAGTTCGTAATTTATTTATTTCAAAATTTTATATGTTTGCGGTCTTAGGTTTTAAAGAGTTGAGGGTAAAGAGCGTTTGGTTATTAATACATTTAATAGATGTATAAGGTTTGATCTGATGTACCTAAGAACTCTTTTTCTACATAGTCATCGTTGATTAGGTGAGCTCTCTGGGGCCTTGAACTGATTAAAAGTTTGGTTAATTATCAAAAATCGTTAAGGTCCAATCTGTTTGCACCTGGATTTGCTATCTTTTTGATTACTTCGACCTTAAAGTCAAAAATACGAAAGATAACAAAGATTTGTCTTCAGCTACCCCTGATAAATACTTCTGCCAACCTTAAAAAAAATATTAAGTTTAATTCAGACTGAATTCTATTTAAAATATATTTTCCCAGCACGGATCTGTAATTTATTTGAAGTACATAGTTTATTTCCCAAGAAATTGATCTGACAGTTATCATGCTTCTATAATTTTTCAAAATTAAATCTGAAATAAAACCCTATTTAAGCAGACCCTTATTTTGGCTGTACTTCTCGGATCCCTACCCTCTTTAATTCCCTCTCATTCCCAGCTAAAAATAAAAGAAAAACCAACCTAGATCGAACCTCTGGCCCTGGTTTTTCCCTCCTGGGCAAGAGTGGGAGCACACGGGTGCATATCAGTTTGAGAAATTAAAAGCATTTTGCGGTTTCGTTGACTATCGAAGCTGCGTGCCGCTCGAGCCTCTAACGACATTTCAATGATTTGCTGCCGTAGCTGCTTCTGGTCCTGCTTCCTCACCCGCTCCCGCTGCTGCTCCTGCTCCTACTGGGGGATGTGGCCACGTGCGCAGCACAAGACGCAGATGCAGAAGCAGACGCAGACGCAGAGGAGGACAAAAGCATTTGCAATGCTCGTCGATTACGTACGAGGGCGACCTCTGTCAGCCAGCAGCGTCCAGATGTCCACATGTCCAGCTGTCCGAAAGCCACCAACAACGCAGCCACGCAAAGAATCTTTGGCCAGTTTGCGGATTTTGTGTTTAAGCCGCCGCTTCAAGTTCTAACCGCATGCCGCCACAATGTCCTCTTAATTTCCTAGCCGCAGTCGCCGCAGCCGCTCGCGCTCTCCACGCGATGATATCGCCGCCGATCCTCCTGCAGAGGCCAGACTCCGGTCCAGACCCCCATCCCCATCCCATCCCCTGGCCCATGCCCGGCCAGCCGTCGTCCTCTGTCTGCGCGCTCGTTTTTTAATTCAACTGATTGTACTGCAGCTTCTGGAATTCGGCATTTCTTAAAGCCCGCGCGCACACACATTGTGAGTCGGCAACTTCTGGCGACCGATCGGCCACTGGGCAACTTGCAACTTGCAACCTCCTCCTCCTGCTGCTGCTGCTGCTGCTGCTCCTGCCGCTTCTGCGCCGCCTTCGCAATCTGAAAAGGTTAAGAAATGACAATTTGTGAGCGCTTTTTTCTTTGGTTCGGTTTCGTTTCGTTTTGTTTTTGTTTTTCCCTTTTATTTTATTCCCCGTGTATTGTGTTTTTTTTTTGTTTGTGGCCTGTCCTGCCTGCCTGCCTGCCTTCCCGCTTTCATTGTGATTATTTAAAAGCCAGACTGAGGGACCTTAACGAGGCGCTTTCGGCCTTTCAGGACTCACATTTAGTTAAGCAATTATTGGCCGCAATGCAAACAAATAATGCGTACATTGTGAGGCTCGCTCGCTTGCTCCTCTCCTCCCCGCCGGACTTACTCCAATGATTTTCCAAGTTAATCAAAATTCTTTGCTATCCACGTTGAAATCTCTGCGACCTTCCTTACCCTTCCCTCCCGTCTAGAGCTCTTCTAGCGCCGCTGAGCCACGCCCAATGCAACGCCCATTCAGTGGAGCGTGGCAGAGGAAACTTATAGTTTTTTGTATTTTTTTTATTTGGATTTTCCTAAAGCCATACCGCTCCCCGCCTTAGCTACTTATATAGGCAAAGGCAGCTCCGCTTCACTGACCAATTTATGGCTGAGAATACTTCTTTTTTTTTCCTCCGATGCCTTGGTTGCCTCACCGCGTGGATTTTTCAGTATGAAGATGTTTTGCCTAATTGTGTGGCAGGGTTAATGAAAAGTTGGTTGCAAGTATAAGAAGTGTTTGGGTTTTCAAGGGAGGAGAATATATACTTTAGGGGAAAGTCTTGAAGATATTATTTAAAATTTTATTTGGTTAGATTTTTCGAAATTATTGAAGCTAAAGTACAATTTTTGTCGTATTAAAATAAACGAAGAATAATTTTTCTCACTATTTACTGAGCTTGAATTATTTTTCCAACTTTTTCAAAATTTACTTTCATCATATTTTTAGCTTGTGATGCTAAAAATCATTTCACTTTCTTGACATTATTTATTTCGTAGTTTAAACATTTAAAAATGAAACTAGAAATAATATAAAACTGCTTTTCCTTCACTTAATGGATTTTTATTTATTATTTGTTAATTTTATTTCTCCTTTTGAAAAGACAATATTTTTCTTACAGTTCAGATTTTAATAGCTTTGGAAAACAATAATTTGTATGCAAATTAAACAGAAAAGCTGAAGAAAATACCTTTAAGGAGTTGAATAACCTAAGAAATTCAATGGCTTAAACTTGCATTTTAATTTCGAATAAACAAATTGCCGTTGGGCATACAAATTCGAAAAATTAAAGAATTTAAATCTCTGGAAAGATTTTCCACTGCCAATCTCCTTTTTATAATCTCTCTTTTATAATCTCCCAGCCCGGAAGGAGTTGCCTTCCTACTTATGGCTTCTCCCCTTAAATAATGTTTTTCGATGCTTTTTCCCAATAACAAGCTTGGGCCAATAAACTGTTGACAAATATTGTGCAAACTTTATCTGCTAAAAATGATTATAAACTTTCAAGTTTCCCGCCAGCTTCTTGCCATCTAAATCTGTGGCAAGTTCGAGGAGAAACTCCTAGCAAACTGTACTTTGGGGGAAGGAAAGAAAAAAAAACATATCTGGTAATAAATTCTAGACCGAAAACTTTGGCGTCTGAGTTTATTTGTGATTGCGTTGTGATGGTGTGATGGTCCCATCTCCCATCTCCCGATTCATTATATAATGAAGCACACGCGGACTTCCCACACGGGCCAGTGGCAAGTCGACTTCTACCCACAGTCCGTCCGCGCGGTTAACAAAAGTTAACAACAATCGATGTTCGGTGCTCGGCTCGGGCTCAGCTCATTTCCTGCCCACAATAAAGTCAAATGTTGAAATCAACACAACTTATGTGAGAGTTATTATATGTATATATACATTCTCTGGTTCCTAAATCTAAAAGAGTTTGCTGTAATGCCACGTTTCCACTGGGGCGCTAATGAAAGTGCCATAAATTTTCAATTAGAGGCCAAGATGCAGTTTTATTTTTTCTACTTTTTGTGGAGGGACTCTCCTCCAGACAGTCGAACCTACGTCTGATTGGCGCCGATTAAGCAATTCAGCCAGACTTTTCTTAAAGCTGATGCTGCGGCTGCTGCAATTATTTGCGAATTAACATTTATAACACTTGATCCTGTGCGTATCCGTTGAAAGCTGCGACTTGGAGTTGACTTGGAGTTGACTTGACGCTTCAGCGCATTTAAAAAGTATTTTCGTGCCACAACAACAGCGTCAGCAGCAGCAGCAGCAGCAGCAGCCACTGGAGGCAACTAAAGAAATATTTGCCGCATTTTAAGAGTCTCGGTCCGTCCGTTTGTTGTATGTCTGTTATGCGGATTCATTGCAACCGCAGCCACTTGTTGCCGCTGCGGCTGCTGCTGCTGCATGTGATGTTGCTGCTGCTGCTGTTGCAGCCGTTGCTGTTGTGCTAAATTTCACACCAACAATGAGCGCGCGCCAACAATGAATGAAAATGACTGACGGAGATGACCAACTGCCAGGAGTTGCAGTGGCAACTTTGGACTTGGGCCTGGGCTAAATCGATACCTTAATTCAAAGGCACGCCAGACCGCATTTTTGGATAATATACTCCAAGCGCTCCAACTTCATCCGCTCCAGTGCGCCGATGTTGCAGCCGCCAATGTGTGGCACGCGTGAGATTTCCTGTCTCTGCACTTTCGGGACATTTCATATCGGATTTCAGCCAAATTTGGCAGACTTTTGCGGTTCGGGAGGTTAAAGTCTTATACGTACGACTATAAAACATCGATTCGGGGGCCTTATCGGCCTGGGAATTGTGGCATTGTTCTGCTTGCCGCCGCCACCGCCGCTGCAGTCGTTGTGCAACGACTTTAAAAAGCTGTTAACATGCGTTGTCATCGCTGCCATATGTTGCACGACAGCAGCAACGGCAACGGCAGCGGCAACCAGCAACAACCGGCGACAACCAAACAACCACCGACGACGACGCCGTCGACGACGACGACGACTCCTGGTCGCCATTGATCGGCAATCGCTTTCTGGGGCTGGCGACTTGTCACCACCTGGCACAACTGAACCATTTTCAAGGCGGTTGCATCAACGCGCTGGACTCCCGCTTGGCGGCATGCGTTGGTTTACCCCGAAATCTATGCGAAAGTGGAAACGCCAGCGATTTGCGTGGCCCGCAGCGATAGTTATAGCTTCCTCAGCTCACATGTGCCGTCCCTTATTTGGAAGCTTGTGTGCGAAGCGCAACAATTATATATGAGTGTGTTTATGTATGTCTGTATTAAACGCACACAGCTGAACGCCAGAGAGAGAAAAAACCCGAACAACAACATCAATAAACTGAGAGAAAAATATTGTACTTGTTTTAATTGAGAGAAAATTACAGAAAGTGTCGAAATTCTCTTTAAACTGTGTAATTTCAAGGAGTATGTGAGACCTTTTATAGTAAACAATAGTGCACAGAGAATAATGTTCTTGTACTTGTCCTTCTAAGTATATATCTTTTAATTCGTACTTTTTCCAGAAGAACTTTATGCAAGTATGTTTTTTGTTCTTTTAGTTTTACTCTCAATTTCAGATGAACGAAGTTAGTACTTTAAATACATCGTTTTTCGATTCAGGAACTATGACAGTTCCTAATAAATTTAAAAGTTCCCAAAGTCTTTTCCCCAATTTCTTAGTAAAGCTATGAATATTGGTATGAAAAATTAAATTTCATTTATTTTTCGACATGAAAAGCAGAAGAAAAGGTTACTAGGCTCATTTGACTACGAATATATTGAGGAACACCCAAAAATTCCATTTTATTTTCATGGAGAATAAACATAATCCGCTTTTCATCGATAATAAATCGATATATCCTAAAAATATAAAGATTATTTATTTCTTTTCTTCAAATTAAACCACTCTTTTCTCCCCGTGCAGCGTCGGTGGCCAAACGGCGAGCTTTAGTTGATTTCAAAGCAGCGCTGAGTGCAGCGGAGAAGTCAACGCAGCCGCAGACGCCGCCGCCGCCGCATTGGCTGACTTATGACGAAAATAATTGCTGGCTATTGCTATCTCTAACTGGCGATCGCGTCATCGTCATCGTTATCGATTATTCGCAGAAAGCCCATCGCAGTTTTGCCCGTTTTCATTAGGCCCGTTACATGCGGCGTATGAGTAATCAATAATAATTTTATCGCCAATTTTACGACTATTTCTCTTCTACGCTCGTACCTCCTTGCCGTCTTCCTTTGCCTTCGTCTCCGTTCAGCCTGTGTGTGTGGTCCAAAATCGATTGCAATAATAATTTGACGCAAATATAGCACAGACTGCGACAATCGTCGTACAAATATTGTAATTTACTTAATTTCGTATCGTTCAGAATACGCAAATTTTTGCGACAAAAGCGAGAAAATAAAAATTGTTGCGAGGAAAAAACATTGTCCATGCATTAGCCACAGTCGTTGTTCGTTCTCGTTGTTATTGTTGTTCTGTTTGTTTAGTTGTTTTTGTAGTTGCTGTAGTTGTTGTTGTCATGAAAGGCGACTGCGCGGCGTCGTCTGTTTTAACTTGCTTTTTGGGCTGTTTGTTGTTTTTGCTCTTTTAGCTGCGTTTGATATGCAAATTTTGTGCTTTTAGAAAGAGACACAGAATTATCGTATCTGAGTCTAGTTGTTGTTGTTGTTGGGGGAGCTATAGAGCAGGGACAACATATGGAAATTAGATGTATATGCATTCGTGTACAAAAAAAGCCTAGGAAATTGTATATTTAGTGGTTAATAATTGTACGGGGCGGAATTATTTTCTTTTGGCGGTGATATTCAATTAAATAAATAATAGTGTTCAATTAAAAAAATAAAAAGCCAGCAATATATTTAATTTAATAATTGTAAAGCACAAGGTAGTCATAAAGATGGATTTACAAATCAAAATATTGGTTTCAACTTATTTTTATTCCCTTGCAGAGGTTACAAACTTAGATTTTATTTCAATTTTACCAAAATTGATCGATTTTCAATAATCTAATTGCAGACTGCAAAGGTATAGATTGTATGTTTTCCAAAAAGTTATCACATTTTTTTAATTTTTTTCGTAATCCAAAAATGCGCGAATTTGAGATCTTCTTGGAAGCCTCTTGTAGCCAAAAATAAAGTGATAACCGAAAGCCGTATATCTTTCGATTCGCCATTAAAATTCTAATTATTTAAGTTCTCCTTAGTAAAAGACTTCGATTTGTTAATAATCTCTCACTGGAAATTATGGAAATCTCTTAAGTTCTAAAGAGATCTTCTTTTATTTAAATTTTCCCAAGCAATATATGACTCAATCTTCCATACAGTTCTGCAACCTCAAAAATATGAGTATTTTTTTATGTTTCCATAAACTAATTAATGCAGGATCGCCAGTGTCCAATCTTTCGGCAAAACGCTGTTTTCGGGCGAACCACACGGCGTATGCGCAATATTTGCGTAAGATCTGAGGGAAATCAGGCAGCGCTCGTTCGGCTGCCACTTACGCGACAACGCCTTGACATGCCCACACGTCCGGCGACAACAACACCCAACAACTTTGCAACATGCCACAAGACTTTTGGAATTTTTCGCTGCTGTTGCGGCGTGTGAGAATTCCACAGGTGAGTGTGGGTCCAAGCCCAGCTCCAGGTCCACTATAGAGAAGCCTTTTTTTTTAATAAGGGAGGGAGCCGAAAATTTATAATGTGGCACGCAATTAATTCACTGCCAAAGCTGCCAGGCGAAGGCGCAAAAATTATCACACCATTCAAATGACGCTCACGACGCTCTCTGGGGTTGGGGCGGGGGCTTGGGATTGAATGGCCACCGGCAGGCTGGGCTGGCAACTTGCAACATGCAACTGGCAACAGTCGACACATTTTGTTTGTTCCGAACCGTTCCGTTCTCTTTGGCGGCAAACATTTAACAAGCATCGACTGTCCGGTTGGGCCAAGGATGCCACCTAGAAAGCTCACGCTAGGCGTCCAATTGGCTAGAGCCGCCGCCGATCATGGTCATGCCACATGGCCACATTGGTACCACATGGTGCCACCAACTGGACAATGGTCGCTGATCGCTGGCCGGTGGTCCTTTGTCTCGTCTTCTCCTCCTCTGCCTCTGCCTGTCAGTGCTAATTTGTTGCTGCTCGTGCAGCAGTCAGAAGGCAGCAGCAGAAGGAGTACTAAAAATATAGCCATAAATGTTGATCGGCCAGGACAAGGTCCAAGGAAGTAGGGGTAGAGAAATCTGCATGTCCTTAATGCCGGCAACGTGCGAGTTTTACAAATTACGAAACGAGCAAAACGCGCAGGGACCGGGCATTGGGATTCGTCTTGGTACATATATGTCGACTCTTTTTCCCACGTCTCATTAAAATTGCAGTTAAAATGCGCGATGCTGCCTCCGTTCTTTTACTTTCTATCATCGTCATCGAGTCAGCGAGGCAGACGCGAACGAAGACGACGTCCCATCGTCATTATTGTCAACTCCCAACGAGTTGCCAATCGTCGTCTGTCCCGGCTATCTTTCTGCCTGCCGTTTCTAGATTGATGTCTCTGCAGTCAGACAGTCAGTCAGTCAGTCCAGCAGTCTGTGAGTCCGTTGGTCCATCGATTCAGTCCGTCCCCGCAGCATCAGAGGAACAGAATCATCAGGGAGGAGATCGGAGGAGTGGGTAGAAGCCAGAAGCTTGGCACAGTTTGCGCACTTTGGCATTTCATTTTTCCCTGGAACTGTGGTTATTTTTTTTTTGGAGAGGGAGTTTACTTGTATTCCCAAGAGCAATAATGAACACAGATTTTAATTCCAGTGAGTACAAGGCTTAGGGAAGTAGGGAAGCTTAGTTACAGAATAATAAGCTTTTAAACTGTTTTACTATAATTTATTTAAGACAAAATTCCTTGCTAGGAAGTGTCACAGTATGATCTTCTTACCTATCTCTAAGAGCCCCAAGAAGAACTCCTACTTCTAAAAGTAAACCACAAGGATTTTCCTCCATGACCCTAAGAAATTAGACCTCAAACTATTCTGGAAAATTCTAGAGAATTATCAAGGGATTTTATAAATATTTATCAGTAAAATATATACCTGAAAAATTCAAGTTAAATAATTAAAATATAATTACATTAAAGAAACTTTTATGGACAGCACATAGACTTTTTTAAAATGATTATCATTCTGTGAAAGCTTACTCTAAAGTCAAAAATTAAACTCCCTTAAATAATATTGAAAAATAAGTCTTAGAAGCTTGTTTGAATACTTTTACAATCATTAATGTCACACTGAAAGCTTTGAAATATATGATAATGGATTCCCAATAGACAAATCTACATTTCTCTATTTATTTCTATATATTTTGTACGAATTAAAGTAGGTACTTGTCACATTCTTTGCTGATATTATAAGAGCTCTTCAATTACTTTTCTAACAAATTTTCTGGGAATAACCTTGCTCTCAAAGCATGACTTCTTTGAAAGTATCTAAGTACTCCCTCGGATCTAAGGTTCGATGTAATTGTGCAATTCTTTTGTTTGATTTGGCCGCTTAGCTGCGTCGCTAAGCTTTTAGCTTTTAGCTGCCCACGACCTGCTTGATTGTTTAGCTGTTATTGTTGCTATTGGACTTTAATATACATTTGATTCTTGTTATATATATATATATATAGTAAATAATTCCGAGCGAGTGTGCGCCTTAATTAAAAATAAAAAAAACAGTCCGTGGCCCGCTGCTCGTAGGAGTTAATTAGACTGCGGAGGTGTACGGACCCAGTTGCGAGCGATCCGTCGATCCGTCGCGTTGTTCGCTTTCAAGTCAAGCCCCGGCTATTAGTCGCTCAATATTACGCGTTTGCCCGACAACATTGTTTTTATTTTTTTCGTTTTTTCCGCCCAGCTCCCCGTGTTCTGTGATCTTGAGTTATCGAGGGATCGGGCATGAGGACCGGGGCTGCTGCGGCTGCTGCTGCTGCTGCTGTTCACACGCTGCTCATCAACAATTGCTGTCACGAATTTTCCACTCGGCGCTTTTTGCGCGCGCTACTTGTTTGTATTTTAAAATTTATTTATTTGTGCAGCCTCCACACACACTCGCTGGAGAAGAGGATCCTCCTGGAGTGGATCCACATGGAGTGGAGTGTGTGTGTGCTCCTCCTGGAGCGCACTGAAGAATGCATTTGATCAGATAATGTAATTCGCATTTTAAATTGAGGCGCATTCCCAGTTATACTTCTTCTCACATGCATTTACCTCGGCATCCTTCGCTCCGTGGAGCGGAGGAGTACGACTTGGACTGCGACTCCGACTGGAGCTGGATCTCCTCCTCCGTTTGGTAGGAGGCCCACTGTCCACCGTCATTGCGGGCGTTGCATTATTACGCACAAGTAAATCATCGACGACGTCGTCGTCGTCGCTGTCCCAACGTCGAGCCCAACGGCTTGTTAAGTAATTTAGTTGGCCCTTTTTTTTTAGCCAAGAGTTTTCTTTCTTTTGTCTTTCCCTCTATTGCATTTGGCGCATTTGTTTAAAGATCTTTTTGTGAGCTGAATTTGTTATTGTTTCTATAAATGCAATAAATTGGCCTTCAATTAGGTAGAAAGGTGTTTTTATCCTTGATGGGGAAAAAGGAGTTGATCGAAGATACGGAAAAAAACGAGAAAAGGAGTGGGTTTCTATCAAAAATATTTCATTGCTTATACTTTTATTTAATTTTAAATTTAAACAGCTTTTTTCTTGTTAAAATATATTTATTACGACCAAGAAAACTTGTAAAGA
The DNA here is from genome assembly GCA_008042615.1 of Drosophila auraria. Taxonomy (NCBI): domain Eukaryota; kingdom Metazoa; phylum Arthropoda; class Insecta; order Diptera; family Drosophilidae; genus Drosophila; species Drosophila auraria. The sequence goes on from VNJW01010206.1 coordinate 112,644, forward strand.
ACACGATGCTAGTTGTTTTTGGTTCCATACTCATTATATTTAATGTTGAATAAATAATAAACTGAGTAGAACATCTATAAAATTGCTAAATATTAAAATAAGACTGCCTTTATTTTTTAGGCATTTATTTTAGTTAACTTTTTAACTATCCTCAAAGTTTATCTTAATTTCTTAACCAATCGCCACAAAGTTAGCCTTTTTGGCTACTTGGCAATGCATTTCCATCCAATCAGGCATTAGCATATCGGTCAAAAGATCTATAACTAAACTCGTCGAGCGGCTGACAGCTTGCCTCCGCCCCGCCGGGGGATAGGATCGGATTGCATCAATGGCATGGTCTGTCTGGGTTGGGATGGATCATATGGGGATCCATCATATGAAAAGGAGGCTCGTCCTGCTTTCTAACGATTGCATTTTTGATATTTGTGACACGCAGATTTTCCATCAGTGTCAACAAGGCATTGTTTGGCGAACGTCAACGTGGTTGGTCCTCCATCGGAGCTCCGAGCTCGTCGCAGCTCCTCTAGAGCTCAAAAACTGACTCAACTGACAGGCTCGATCGGCCGTCCGATCGTCGTCGATTTTCGATTTTTCAACATCTCAGACCAAAGTCAGACCAGAGTCGGGCCAAAGCCAATGCAAAAACCGAATGCAAGCGCGTACATTTGCATAGACACAAAATTATATGAGACCGCGAGCGAGACCCCGGGACCGGCCAAAACGCAGCTTCCTGGTCTTTTTATACCCTTGCAGAGGGTATTATAATTTTGCCATGATATTTGCAACGCAGTGAAGGAGGCATCTCAGACCCCATAAAGTATATATATTCTTGATCAGCATCACCAGCCGAGTCGATCTAGCCATGTCCGTCTGTCTGTCTGTCCGTCTGTCTGTCCGTCTGTCTGTCTGTCTGTCGGTTTCTACGCGAACTAGTCTCTCAGTTTTTGAGCTATCGGGCTGAAAATTTCAGCATAGTCTTATTTCTTTAGCACGCAGTATATATGTCGGAATGGCCGAAATCGGACCACTATATCCTATAGCTGCCATAGGAATGATGGCGAAATTAATGTACAAAAATTTTTAATTTCTCTGTTTTTCAAAGAATTTCTATAAATTTCGAGATGTAGTCGTTTTTTATAGTTCTAGAATTACGGTTTTAATTTCATTAAGATCGGACAACTATATCATATAGCTGCCATAGAAGGGATCGGTCGATTTATATGAAAATGTAAAATTCTACATGTAAAATGTAAAATTTACAAAATTTACATAATTTGACATTCTTTTTTACATTACCAAATTGGATCGATTTTCAATGATCCAATTACTGACTGCAAGGGTATATAAACTTCGGTTTACCGAAGTTAGCTTTCTTTCTCGTTGTGTATGATTTTGTTTGTTTTTTGAGTTGAAAATTTATGTACCCACACAATGGGGTAACAAAACAGTGGAGACCGTCGTCGTCGTCGTCCTCGCTGGAGTCTCAGTTGGAGTCAGAGTCATAGTCGGTCGTCGCTGCTTGTGGTGTTGGCCTAAACACCATTCTAGCGGTTCGTTTAGCTTGTTTATTGGCATGAAAATCTATCAAAAATGCATCATGCATTTTATATTTATTATACGTAAATACAAAAATAATGTGCTTGACATTTGACCCGGCCCAAACGACAACGTTATGGCCATGCCACATGTTGCCTCTAGCCTGTTGTCTGTTGCCTCTTAGCCAGTTAGTCTGTTAGCCAGGCTTTGGGCCGCCTGCTAGTCTCGACTCGACTGATTATGAAACTGCTTTGTCGGTATCAGACGGATATTTGGTTATTGTCTTCGATTTTGCATTCTAACACAAATCATGGCCGGCCAGCAGCAATCCCAACACTCGCCACTTAAATGCTCGTTTATAATGTTGTTAAAATACAATAAATAGCCAGGACTCGCAGCAGGCGGTTTTCACCAGCTCTAGCTCGCTCCCTCGCTCGCTCTCTCCCTCCCATGCTGATTTATGAAATGTGGCCGCCGATGTGGCGGCCCACAAACGCAGGCCCAACCACAACAGCCACAGATCCGAGGAGAGACCGAGGCCCCAACCCCAAGCCAACAAGCCCAATAGGCCAGGTCCCCGACTCCTAACTGGGCCAAGTCGGCAGGGGTGATTGTGATTGTGTGATTGCAGGCCGGTGATTGAGTTGTCGGCATGCTGGGCTACTGTTTGCAGTTCGGCGAGCTGAGAATGGATTATCTTTTGGCTCGGAATCGCAGCTGTTTGGAAAGTCGAACTTAAATTTACAGTTTGGCATTATCGGGGGTCTTAGAGGGTCAAGGATTGAGTTGGTTTTTGGCCGAAAGTTACGCATTAACTAGTTCTTTGGGTTAAGAACATTATTTTGGGAACATTTTAGGAAAATTTTATGAGTTTAGGGAGATCGATTCTTGTTACTTTCTCAGATTAAGAAATATGACTCAGTTAAGTCAGTAATTTGTTGAAAAAATCGAGTACAGGAGAGGCTAATTATTTTATATGGTGTAAACACAGTAAAAAGAGTTCCCTAAAGCCTAAAAAGAAATTAATTAGTAGGCAACAAATCTAATTTCTGTATATGAAGATCAGGTTCAGGATCAGATCAGGAAATACAGGTCACGAAAAATCTGTATAAAGAATTAGAAATTGTAAAGTGATTTTTATCTTTACAGAAATTAATTCCATAATTGATTTTTCTTAGGGCTGGCTAGGCCCTAGTTCTAATTGCATTCCAAATAAATTTTTTGGAATCGGAATAACAAAATAGTTTAGGAATAGATTCCTTTGGCCAAAAGACTGTCTAATTTTATGGTTTTAATTATACAAATACACTAACTAATCCTTTTCACCTCCTCCTTTAAGTTAAGTAAGATTTCCTGAGCTAAGTCTCAGTATCAGTCACTTTTTATCAGTCTTAAATTAAGTTAATGTATATACGTATATGTATATATCTTAACTAAAGCCTAATTAAGCCCCATCATCTTTTAATTAATTTTTTCTTAATATAATTTATATTTAAGCTTTGCACACTTACCCCGTTAATAAGTCTAATTAATTTAAAACGGATCTTCCATTGAATCTCATTCCCATTAATCGGTCTGCGACCAAGTCTTATGTATTCAAGTCACCATCTTTCCGAGTTCTCTGATTAATTTTCTTCACACACTTTCCCAGTTATCGGCGATTGATCACACTTTTCACGTCTTTCAATCACTGAGGCAAAAAGCAAAAGGCCAACAGATCGCTCCTCGATCGTCGTGCAGGTCACGCAGTTGCTCACAGACTAAAAGCGTGTCTCTGGCGCTCGCAGCTCTTGAGTGGCGCTGGAGAAACCCGAGAAGGAACCAGTTTTCGGAGGAGACTTAAGAGTAAGACCGACACTGGCAAAGATGAGTGCGAGGGAGAAGCTCTGAAACAACCTATCCACTCGCACCTATCGGTCTGACTCTTTAGAGTTCTCTTAAGCCCGGCTCTCTCTCGGGGCTTTTCATTAGGCACTTATATTTTATATAGTCGTTCATATATAGCCACGATCTGTGGGCGGGACTTGCTCGGCGCTCGTGTGCGTATTAGATTTTATAGACTCGCTTCGCTCGCTTGCGACTTGCTCACCAATTCCATTTTGGGCCGGGCCTTATATACATTGGCTGCGTGGGGACATTGGACAAATGGGCAAACAAATGAGTGGTTCCAGCTCTTCCCTTCCCTCTTATTCAATTTACACCAACCTGCTACAAAATGACGTATGTATCTCTCCCCGGCCTGTATTTATATTGAAATTTATTCAATCACAGCGATCCGAGTTATATGTGTTTCTTTCGCTGCGATTTGTTGGGTGTAACCAGTTTTTGCACACGCAAAAAAATATGAAATCAGCGATTGAATATTTCTTCGTTTCGAATGTGGGCGTGGGCACGCTCCGATCTGTGATCTGTGATCTCCGATTCCCGATCCCCCATCCGATGTCTGCTTTTTGCTCAGCTTTTCGTTCATTTTTGTCAGAAATGACACAATTTAATGAAATCCAAACAATTCTCTTGGACTTGGTGTTTGACTAATGACGAAAGGCGCTGATCGGAGTGCCGAAACTGATTTTTCAATTAGTTGGAGCTGAGTCGAGCATTTCCAAGTCTGGCCTCTTTTTTGAGGTCTTAACTTTTGGCTTTAATTAGCGGGGATATATTAACTTTGGCAGCTTGGGTTGCCTATAAAATATATTAATGTAGGGTTGGTTATACCTACCTATTTTAAGGTCATCTATCGACGATTAAAAAAAATGTAGTTACTTTCTGGATAAAACTTATCATGAGTAGAAATCTTAAGTAATATTATTTATTTTGATAACTTTTTAACCTCTTTTAAATTGAAACATTAAAAATCACCTTAGAAATCTATAATATCTACAAAGTTTGTGATTTTTATCTCTCTGGGGAACCTATTCTCGAATTCTAGTTTGTAATAAAGATGGATTTTTATTATCAAACTTAATATATAATAATATATAAAGAGAATTATCCTAAGACTTCCTTAATGCCTCACTGATTTTGCTCTCCTATTCAATTAGATATTAAAGACGATTCCCTCCACCCAAGTATCCTCCAGTAAGCCACTTCATCTAAGCATCTTTGATGAGAATTGAATTGGTTCTGCATTTTCGAGTCTAATCGCTGTCCAGATTGCATGACCAGTTAGAGTTCCTCTCCTCCTAAGCTAAATCCAGCTAAACATCGAACTCGACTGGGCACCCACATTGGGATTGGCTATCCGCAATCCGCAGAGTACCCTCTCTCCCTTCAATTGAATCGCTTAACATACGCCAAGCCGAGCTCTTGTATTCGTATAATTGCAATTTCCATTCAACTGTTTGGTTCGCCGCCGGTTTGTGTCCAACTCCGTTTCATTTGTTTGGCCAGTTTCTGCGGTTGTTAGTGCCCATCATAAATTGCAGGGAATTAGGTGGAGGTGGAGATGGAGGTGGAAAGCTGGTGCTCCCCTCCATGGGGATCAGGATAAGGACGTTGCGGTGGCAGTGGGAGTGGGCAGGCTAATCGGTGGCGTTTCATCTGTGAACTGCTGTCCTGTTGCGGCTTGTTCGCCTGTCGGCACACGCATAATTAGGCTTGAGGACAATCGCTTTGGCCAAGAGCACTGAGGGAAATCAAGGGGAAGAATGGAAAGGGGATTTTTCCAATAGAATTTAAAGACTTTTACTTGATTTTGGGAGCTTAGAATATTTTATATGCACTTGAAGGCCATTTGTTAGTCAGATTTAATTGAAAAACTAATATTAGTTATTTATTAAATCAAATGTAATTTATATAAACATGTTTCCCTTACCAAACCTTATTAATTAAAATTAAATTAAATTAAGTTAAATTATGATAGCATTTAATTTTAAATGTACAATTACTTAATTTATATTCCACCTACCTGTTTTCGCCACGTGCAATATGCAACAGCAGGTTTAGGCCAAATAATTGCCAACTGAAAACAATAAGCTCGTTTTTTTTTTCTTTGCTGTTGGCTTGTACTCCCGGGCCAATCGTGGCATCTTAATGCGGCCCTGACATTTAAATAGATGCTAATTCCCATCATAACTGAACCGAACTAATGAATTTGAACCCTACTAAGTATGCGATGCGGATTGGGGCCAAGCTCACGACACTGCTCCCAACTTCCTGCTGGCCGCTTTCTTTGCGCGTGAATCCGTGTAACCGCAGCACAAAACTGTGATTTGCCCAAAAACAGAAAGCCGGCCAGAAAGCTTTGCGGATATAAACGCTTTAAAACTCCATATTGTGGCCTGGCCCGGATGCGACGACGACAATTGTGAAGACCAAATGGCCAAACTCGACTCCAGCCGGCAAATGTCTACGCAGCGTTGTCGCTTCTCCTTCTTTTGTTGCCGCTGCTGTTGCTGTTGCCGCTTGTGTTGCTGCTGCTGATGATGTGGTTGTTGTTTCGGTTGTTGCCGCTTCGTGTCAACTGACTTGGGTCTTAGTCTCAGTTCCAGAGTCTGTTCCAGCCCCGGCTTCAGCTTTTCGGCTTTTGTTTTCACAAGCCGCCCCATTTTGCTTAGCCAGCCATCCCATAACATTCGCCCCAACGTTTCCTGTTCAGAATGTTGCCCGCTGTCCTGTCCTGTCCCCTGGTTGTGATTGTGACTGTGACTCGGTGATTCCTCCTACAAAATTCAGGGGGACAGTGGTTCATGAAGGTTTCTTAAGTTACTTTATATTTTAATTCAATTTCTAGAGGTTTATTAATTGAAATTTGGTTGATTTTATTATATTAGAACCCTTTTTATTCGGGGTTCATATTTATTCACATTAAGTGGTATTTCTGATACTTGAAATAAATACTAAAAGATTTTTAGAACCGTATAGTGAAGAGTTCCAGCTAACTCGAGGTCATAGTCGACTTAATTTCCCATTGGTAAATCAAGACATGGTTATAGAACCTTCATAAAAAGCGTTCAACTTCTTGTAAAACTTTTAGATCATTTTATTTATATTTAAATTATGAATAAACCCTATATATTTAAAGATATATACATTATCTTATCAGTATTTTGCCTTACATTCTTAAACAACAACTTAATAACATGAATATAATTAATATTAAATAGTATTAGGGGCTGAAGGGTTTATTTAAAGCTCAGTAGCTACAAAGTTTCATTATTTTCCTATTACTTGGGAGTTTTTAAAGTTTTCTTGAAATTGTGACACTCTTACTAAAAGTATAATTGAGGATTTGACAATATTTATCTTTTATTTTAAAGCTTTCTTAAATTTGAATAATTTATATGAAAGAGTGAAAAAAAACATACTTAACAAAGCCTGAAATTTCTTAGCATAGATATTATTATAGCAATTTACATGGTTGTTAAATCTTCAAGCATCTTCAAGGTGATTTATTCTTTTATTTACAACATTTATGGGCAGAATACTCCCTTGAATATTTTCCCAAAAATATAAAAACCCACTCAATCGAATCAAAGTTTCATGTAAAACTCTCACCCTTTTGCGCCACTGTTATCCTTTTTGGCCCGTTCCCTGGGCAATTGTGCGTTAGATTTAAGTGCTTTCGTTTGCCAGGCTTAATTTGCATTTTTATTTTTATGTTTTCATTGAAAGCGCCAGCATCAATGGAGCCCGCTGGCTGCTGCGGTGCTGCGGTGGCTGCTCGCTGGAGCACATTTGGCTATTCCTTTGTTTTCGGCCTTAAAGTTATCAGTGTCGGTAGATGTACACGGCATCAACGGTAGCAGCAGCAACAGCAACAGCAGCAGCAACAGCAACAACAGAGAACAACATGCAAAATGCAAATGTTTATTGGCCAAATGCTGAACGATCTCAGCCGGCTAAACTGAGAAGGGGCTAACACTGTTTTGGGCCCATTCGATGTTGCTGCTGCCTGCTGATGGCTGGTTGCCCCTTTCGGGCGATCGGAGCGGGTGCTGACTGCCACAAAGTTGTCGCCTTTTGTTGTGGCAGCAACCATTTTGGTAAGAACAACTAATCAATTGGCAAATGTGCCATCCGTCAATCACTTTGGAGTCTGTCCAGTCTGTCTGTCGGCGCGGCGCGCTGCGGCGGTGGTGTAGGTCACACGACACCACACGATGCAGCCTGTTGGCAGTTGCTGCAGAATTGACTCGCATTCACTTTTGGGGCAAATAAAATGCCACCTTGGTTGTGAATGTCAGTTGGCCAATTTGAAAATTCATTCATTCAATGCTCTCTGTGACGACTGACTGGCTGCCTGGCTGACTGACTGACTGACTATTGCCAACATTTATTATTAGCCTTTCCCAAACTGCCTATTTTTGGAGCTACCGATGGCCACACAGCAGTGGCAGCAGCAACTACTGCAGTAGCAACTGCAGCAGCAGCAACAACAACATGCCGCACATATCACAGCAAGACAAATTTCTATATAATTGCATTTGTCGCAGGCTCTGAAAACCTCGGAGCTGCGAACCCCGATCGGCCATCGGACAATGCCAGGCATTATTTTTATATAAATTGCATGCCATTGGCCCGGCCAGTGGCATTCCATCCGGCCAATTGCAAAAACCCAAAGCCAAGAGCCGGGACTGAGCTGGGGCTGGGCTCGCTCCTCGCTCCGATTGTTTTTTTATTTGCTTTTAGCCAGGCTCAAACTCTAATTGTCATTTAATGAGACACGCTCGGCATTTGCGCACGACACACGACTATCAATTTGGCAAACTTGTGTGCAGTGCCATCGGTATTGGAATTGGTATCGGAATCGAAGCCACTGAGATGAATCTGTTCAACTTTCTGACAAACTGAAACTTTTCGTCCTGCTCCCAGGGAGTGTTTTTACTGCTGATGGAAGCTTAATTCGATGTTGATGAAGCGCAAATTGAATTTGGCATTGCTTTTTAGGTGGCACTGCGTTGTATATTTAGTTTAGAATCATATTGGTGACACTGCCTGGTTTATATTTGTATCAATTTGTATTTTGATTCTTTATTTCTTGGCACACCGAACGTAAACAAAAAGATCGCGGCCTTATCCCATCATTTTATTAGCGCCAAAAAATATAAATACTTGAGCTCATTAGAATGAATGTATGTATACTTACAAGGGGTCTTTAAATAGTATGATTAAAATATGTTTGCGGGCAAGGGATTAACTTGGGTCTTCCCGTTCCATATATTATGTATATAGTGCTTATTTATTTATTTAAAAATCTTTAATATCATATATCTAACTGAAACTACTTCAGAGCAAGCTATTCACTTTAACTTAGTTATTAAACTCTTTAATAATATGACTAATACGGTATGTGGCGCTTATTAAAATTTCTTGGCACTGAAACAATCAAGTCTTAAATATTTCTTTCCTGCTTTTCTTATATTTATGTACTTTGACTCACCAATTATAATTGTCATAGTCTGTAAAATTTATTTATGAGGCTTATTTATATTTTATTTATAAGGTTTCAACGTATATTAATCACTTGATAAATTAGAGCAACCCCCAAAATATTGTTATTAATTAGGTGTTTATTAAGTACTATATTTTCTGGTTCTTCAAAAATAAATGTGTATTTATTTGCACATATTAAAGCAGAGCAATAAAAACAGCCACCTTATAATACCCTTAAATAATTGAATCAATCTCTAAAATAGCTGCTTATTATAGTTTCTTGGCACAGAAAAGGTCATGTTATTATAATAAATTTCTTTGTTGAAGAAAACAACAACACAATACATTCTCATATAAAAAGAAGCCTCTCAATATTAACTAAGACGTATATTATCCACTTAAATAATTGGATCAACCCCTAGAGATTGATGGCGTGGAAATATTCCGCCGGCGAGTAGAATATGGGCTCGCTGCCAGCTGGATTCCAAGAGCCTCCGTGGCGCAATTGGTTAGCGCGTTCGGCTGTTAACCGAAAGGTTGGTGGTTCGAGTCCACCCGGGGGCGGATCAATATTTTTATCTTTTTCTTTTTTACTACAATTATTTTTTGTTTTTTTTTTTTTTTGTTTTTTAGTAAATAGCGAATATAGCTTCCTTAATGTTTTTTTTTTTTTAATAAAACTCAATATTATTAGTTTTGCGTGGCGAATTTTAATGGTAAAATTAACAAAGTGAAATCGCAAATCACTTTGGGAGGTCTTGAGACTCGTAAAGAATTGATTAGATAAGCAGGAAGAAATATAATTAGATTTTCTATAGGAAGATAAAAATGATTTATGGTCTCAGGCGGGCGGTTAGCTCTCTATATAGGGACTCGGACTCGGTTGAAGCTCAGGCCCAGTGTAACCTTTACATGAGCAGCTCCACTTTCAGCCGGCTTCTGCTTCTGGTTTTTTCTAGAGCCCCGAGAGCGTAACAACAGTTGCACATGCTGGTGTGTTGCCAAGTATATCATGGCTACTTGGAGACAGTTTGTCGTCGCTCTGGCTTTGCTAATTAAAATGTCTTGGTGCTGTCACTCAAAAGGCAGTTGTTGCCAGTGGCCAGTGGATCAGGCAGCCGCAGCCCCAGCCGCAGACGGCGACGATGACGACGCCCATTTTGGTCACCGGCAACAATGCGATTTTGCCTTTCGCAGTGGCTGGAGCTGCGGCTGCCGCTGCTACAATTTCATTGGAAGTCTGCAGCTGCCGAGGGGGCACGCGGCGTATGCGCAATGCAATTTGCGATCTCCCTCGCACAAAATGGCGATCGCATTGTTACAGTTTGCAATTATTTTGATTTATTTTTTGCTGCTGCTGCTGCGTCTGCCTGGCACTAATCAAAATTAAAATGACGCGATCGATACACCAGACATGGCGATGCGATGCCAAGCGATTCGTTGCGATTCGATTCGATTCCCCCTCTGGCCGGAGAGCCAGAAATCAATATTCTAAATTCTTTAACGCGTGTGCACATTTAAGGCAACGCCAGCTCATTGAGATGCGTGCCGGCGAACAGCCTGGCCAGCACTTATACGCAATTTCGCGCCATATTTGGTCCAAACATATTGGTTTTTTTTTTCTCCCTCTCTCGCTGCACACTTGGCTGGCATATAGAACAGGCCTGAGAGCAGGCCTTGAGGCGGGAGCAGGCAGGATCGACCTCGCAATCCCTCGATCCAGTCACAATTAACTTAAACCCGGCTTAGCCATAAGAATCCCCTTGCCAGACTGTTTGGCTGCACCACTAATCGAGTGTCTTTCTTGGTCTCTTCCAGGATGAGCGATCGCCGACATCGTCGGGCAACGAGTCAGATGATTCGTCGGACGTGGAGCTGCCGGGTGAGGCCTCAGAGGCGTCCGCCAAGCTGCCAGTTATCAAAACAGAGCCCACTGGGGTCTCAGCGCCAGCTGCCACAGCTGCAACGGGAGCCTCAACTTCTTCGGGATCCAAGCCAATGCCAGCATTGAAATATCAGACTGAGAACGTACCCTCAACGTCCACAGCCGCTGCGACAGCGGGTGGATCAGGATCAACGGCGGACAGCAAGTACGTCTACCCGGCGGCCTCGTTTGCCAACATACCGCAGAAGATGCTGAGGCAGCTGATACAGACAGGACACTTGCAGCTGCACGCGGAGGAGGGTGAGTGTCCAGACCCAGAGATATATATCCTACTTTAAAAAACTGACTTAATTCGTTTCTATATCCTTACAGATGGCAACCAGTATGTGACCATACCCCTCAGCTCCACAGCAGCCAACCTGATCAAAAGCAATAAGCTATCAGTTGGCACCAGCAAAGCATCAGGATCAGGATCAGCATCCACATCAGCTTCAGCTACAGCTACAGGAACCGCTGCCAGGTCAGACCCAAGTGCCGAGAAACCAGTGACCATCAAACAGGAATACGACTAGCCCCTGCCCAGCCACGTCCACTGCTTAACCAATACTGAGAACTGCGTTTATCCACACTTGCCTACACATGAACTGAAAGATCAGCAGGACTCACACACACCCTCTCTTGAAGTCTATCCAAAGTTTCGTGTGACGATCGCCTGCTAAGTCTAAGTCATACTATATCTACTATATCGTATACATACTATTTTTTATACCTATACAAACAACAAAGAAAAAAAAAGTGAAATGAAGAATAGAAAGAAACCCCGTCTACGTACGTAAGTTTTAAAAGTTTTGCAAGTTATAAATCGTAAAAGCCTTCAAACAGATATATCGAGATGAATTATGATCGAGAATTGAATGATAAATGGAATCAAGGATGATATGGATGTTCCTAAACCGCAGAGATCATGTTGCTTTGTTACTAGTTTATATCGTTTTATTATACAAAATACAGAAAATACATATAAATCACTTTTTTTGCATAAAAAGAAAGAAGAAATCCCTTGGTTTTAATTATTTCAAAGGGTTTAAAGGGAGATTTGTCACCAAAATTCCCTTTAATTGCACTTGAGCCAGGAAATTTATTGTTTAATCAACTGAAATGGCACTTCGGGGGCAACGCCCTCCTCCAGTAATTATGTACAGCCACATATACCTCGGTTATCAAGTATCTATATAGTATATAGTCTGTATCTATGAGAGTGCTTGTGTTGTGTTGGATTAAGCACACTCACAGTACGAGCCATGGACAACTGCCTTTTGGTATTTAGCCGCTTGATGGATGTGTCCGTGGTGGGTATTGTGCTATTGATTGATTGACGACATAATCTTATTGACACTTAACCTAATTAAACGTCGCTCATTACTTGCCACAGGCACACAGGCAGGTAGGTAGTCGCTGCTCGCTCGCTCGCCGTCTAGCACCTGTTACCGCTTATGGCCCTCGATTGGGGCTAAGGAGGCCCTCGTCTTTCCCATTGATCTTTTCTTTTCCTGGGGGGGGAAGAGCGGCCGACGAGTGCTTCCGCTTCGGCGACGGCACTTTGCATGCAGGAGACCCACAAAAGGCCACAAAAGGCGCAACGTGTGGCACATACTAATGCTTGCCACTTACCAAATGGCGCACAATGGACATAAGAATGTTTTGAAAGGGTTTATGATATTTACCTGCAACTTATTTAATTTTTCTTAAGGATTATTTTTATTATTTACTCATTAATAACCATTAAAACTATAAGAAATCTGCTTACATCTTGAAATAATAATTTAAATTAAACCAAACCTTTACATATTTACCTTTAATCAGGTTTCTTTTTAATTAATTTCAATAATTAGTTACCAAATTTTATTAGAAACTTATAGGTAGCGACTCCACTGTGCCTTGGCCAAGTGTGGACGACCTGTGCGGTGGTTTGGCACGCGCCGCGGTTTCCGTGGTTCGTCTTTGCCGTGGTCGCTCTTCAGCCGGAAGCCGTTAGTTGTTTGGGCCATGTGGGCTTTTATGGCCAAGTAGTGTTGACAGTGGAGACAGAAATCAAAGGCTATTCATCCATCCATCTCCCTCTCTGCGGTCAAAGTTGAGTGGGTCACTAAACTTGGAAGTCGGCGCGTTGCTGTTTGCCAACCGCAATTAGCGTTTATTATGGCCTGGTCACCGCCCGAGTTGACTGACATTTCAGTGGGCTAGTCCTGTCTGTGTTTGTCCCGGCTAGCCGTCGCTTCATTATTAACCTCACCCACGCGAAGCTCATGTGAATATTGATCCTGTTCCCATTCGTTCACCTGTCCTGGCCAGACCCGACGATTATTAATAACAGTGGTCACGCGCGCGGAAAACTTTGCATTGCAATTTCTCTCCATCAGTCGAATAGAGTCCAGTGTCCTGGCAGGTGGTCTGCTTCTCCGCTTGTCTGTAGTTGGAAAATCCTAGGAAAATCAATACTAATGAGCCATTGAGCGTGGCCTCAGCTGCAGTCGGCCGTAGTCTAATGAGCTGAGCGGCGGCGGAAATTGAATGTTGAGTCAAACCAAGCGGCTGCAGCAGGAAATCACATCAGCATCGAGAACGGCAACGGCATCAGCATCTCGGCATCTCCATCGTTTTTATCAACTCCGGAAAAGGTAAAGGTAAAGGTAAACGCCCAAAACGGAAGTCTTAGGCGTAATGTCTTGCGCCTGAGCGGTTGCGTAGCATGGGCTGCTCCAGTTCCAAGTCCACACTTACAGCAGACGACACCAAACCGAAGCCCGTTTCAGCCAAGTCAACCAAGATGGCCAGCCAGAAAGAGTATCGTGAGTTAAGAATAATTAAATATGAGAGTTTAAGCCTTGGAAGTGCCATTTAACAGCTGCCTCGGAGGCCTTTACCATACCTTTGGAGACCGAGCATCCGGAGGTTCCCCTCAATGAGACTCTACGACAGCCGCCCAAGAGGATCCAGCAGATGCTGCAAGAGGCGGCCACTAGTGAGCCACCCACCCTGGAGGAACTGGAGGATAAGCAGCAGAAGGCGGAGCAAAGGCGTCAGGAGCTGATGCAGCAGAAGCTGGAGATCATTCAAAAGAATGCCCAGATGCTGATGAAGGGAACTCCAACTGAAACAGAAACTGGCGAGGGAGATGGAGATGAAAATGCAAAGGAAAACCCTGAGTAACTTCTTCTTTTTTCATTCACATTTTTATTGTTAGCTTTAAATTATATATATATGTATTACTATATATCGTAGTATATTTCCAAACAATTAGATTGTATGCAATTAAATCTGCTCTCACCCACAAAATGCTGTCCTGTCCTTCTCTGCTCTGCTCTACATACATTTGGTTTATATAGTATGTGATGTGATCAAACCCCTTTCGTGATCTATTTGGTAATCGATTCGAGTGATCGGCCCTGGCCGAGATTAAATATGTATTTCTAAAGGCTATATGTAGGTATTTCGGGTCTCTGTTGTTCGGTTCTAGTCGGATATATGTTTTATATATGCTTCATTAGGATGTGTGTGCGTGGTTGGTTGTAAATCATGTCTTTTGGGTTTTGTTGGTTGGATTTTTGCTTTCCTTTCATATTAAACGTCGCATTCATTTATATATATTTAGTATATCGTATCGTTAGGTATAAATATATGCGTATTGTGTCACAGACACTACAAATGTCGCTTTGATTTCGGCTTGATTCGCGTCTAAGGTCTGAAGACCGTACAATTTGTTAATCCTCCAATTTAGTTAGTTACCTACACACACTCATTAAAAATCGCCTCGAATATATATCTCGTAGTACCTGGATGTCTCGTTTCGTCGCCTTAACTGTATGTATTTCTTTAAGTTACTCTCTCATATGCTTTAAATATATGCTTGCGGTTCGTTAATTAGTTTATTTGTTAGTTACTTTACTTGACTTTCAATTGGAGCACTTCGGAGAAGCTTTACTTGGTTATAACTATGAGTTGTGGTACGATTCGAGGGCCCTTCTATATCTGTAAAGAGAGATGATCCGCCAGTCGAGGCCCTGGCTTCAGCACAACCGTGTGTGTGGGTTATCCCGCGACACATCCCTACCTAGTCCGAGTCCCTCCTCGACTGGGCCATCTCTCCGATATGGCTAAGACCCCGATCTATTGCTTGTGCTACTGCTGTCCTTATATTTTGGGTTTTTTCGTCTCAGTTACGTTACAAAAGGTTTGTTCGTAGTTGTTGAACCATGGTGGGTTACGTTCTTAATACATACAAATTATCTTTAGTTTATACATACATATATTCAGGTATATTAGCGGTATGTGTCTACAAACTTGCTGATGCTGGCTCTGTTGCTCTGTTACTTGGTTTCTACGCACATGTACAAAAAACTGATTCAAACTATCAAAAACGAGCAGTACAATCACAATATTCCCCCTACGATTAATATATATAATATATAATATAATATATCCCCCCGAACCTACACAACGAAAATCGGAACGAGAACAGAACGATTCCATTGGTTGGCCAAGGTGCAACCTCCTTTATCCTTCCTCTCATCCTACTTTGAACTTGTATTAAAGCTTTTTTGGTTTCGACCGACCTCCTCCTGCCTTGCCGCCAACAACTTAAGCTAACTCATTTGCCTTGTGTATAATAATAAATATATATATTTATATTTATATATATATGAATTCCAAATCGTAATCCATTATATTTGTATTAAATTCTTCTTGCATGGAGCAGGTGCCTACCTAACAGTACGTAATCGCCTAACAAAATGGAATCTGTTGCTTCTTTCTTGCTTTTCTTGGTAACAGGATCAACGCTCATCGTCGGTGCTGGGAGGGCTGCCTCTTTGGGGAATTACTATAAATCTAAGGATACCTAAATGAGATCTTTGGCATACGTGGAAGCAGTTGGTCGAACTTCTTAGGTTGAACTTGTTGTAATAGGAATGAGAACTTAAATGACACCGTGAGGTTATCTCTTAGATATAAACTATAAACTAGGCTAGTTTCCTTTGCAAACCTTAGTTCTGGGGCAACCCTCCCCGGAATTGGAATTATATATATTTCTGTGTATAAAGTCGGGGGCTAGACATCAAAAAATCAGTACTGCTTGTCAATGGGTAATCACTAAGCGTAGTTTCCGGAACGAACTCCTCCGAAACTCCAGCCCGCACAACACTTATGGCCACTACTGGTAGCTCTCTGGGTGAACATATATAGTTAAGATCTCGGTATATATATATATGTAAAGATATCTAGTTGTAGACGCCGCGCACCATGCCCTCGCGGTTGCGCGTGTGCCACTTGCAGGTGAGGATCCGGATGTAGGTCCGGCGGAAGGAGGCGTTACACAGGGCGTAGCACATGGGATTGATCGTCGAGTTGATGTAGCACAGCGCGTAGAAGAAGTCCCACAGCTCCGTCGGTATGCAGTCGGAGCAGGTGGTCAGCGGCTTGATCAGCACCAGGATGTTGTACGGCGTCCACGTGATGATGAAGCTCAGCAGGATGGCCGACAGCGTCTTGGCCGCCTTCGACTCCTGCCGCTTCTCCTGCGATTTCTTCTTCTTCTTGGCCGCATTCCGGGCGTTCAAGAGGGCATGGGCCCCGGCCGCCCCGCCCGCCACGCCCTTGCCCAGCTGCTTGGGTATAACCTTGGCGTTGAGCAGCCTGGCATCGTGCTGGGCATGCGACATCCTTCGGCCGAGTGGCAGGCTGAACTCGGAGTCGCGCGAGGGCAGAGGTCTTCGCGTGGCCGGTGGCCCTGTGGCGTTGGCGGTCGGATTTCCGACGACGGCGGTCGATGGCGCATCCTCGTGTATCATCTTGATGGAGGGTGCACAGTCGCCTTGCAGGCTCAAGGATGTGGAAGCGGCCGTCGGTGCCGAAGATGCCGCATTGGCCCCGTTGCCAGTGGCCGCATTGCTGGAGGCTCCATCAGACGGCAGCCGGATGAGTATGGTGTACACCGAGTCCTGGCTCACCGACCGCGAGTTAATGCGATTGATCACGGGCAGTGTGCGTGAGTCGCGTGCCGATGCAGCTGCACTTCCGTTTCCGCCTGCACCGCCATTTCCATTGGCCGCCAATGCCGATCCAATGCCATTCGCATTGTGGTTGTTGTTGTGATTGTTGTTGATGTTGCCATTGGTATTGCTGGGATTCGCAATCGCCACATTCCCGGCAACCACGCCCACACCCACACCGGCACTCGCACTCGCATTCATTTCCTGCAGCTGCGAGATGGAGGCGAGCGGTGGGCGTGGCAGCGGCGTGGGCGAGACATCCGACAGGAGAATGCTGGGCGGGCGCACGCCGCTGACGCTGCCGCCCATCGAGTAGTTGTCCCGCATCACGTTCATCGAGGTGCATCTGCGTGAGAGAGGGGCGAGAGGAGGCGAAAAACAGAAAGGATGTGGTTGGTATCGCATTTTAACACAAACTTGGGTACAGAGATATGTGTGCATATATATACAGAGTCAGAGATACACAGATGCACAGATGCACAGATGCAGAGGCAGGCACACGCAGATACATTAGAGTGGACCACTCTGACACTGACAGGCAACGTAACGAAAGCTGGCAACAAAAACAACAGGCCCGGGGGCCAAACTCAGGATGCAACTGCTCGTCTAACTGGCACACAAGGGGATGCACCGGGAGAAAAGTCCTTATACAATCATTTATTAATATTTAATTTCTATTAAACTTGAAGAATTCTTTGACTCCTTCCTTTAAAGGCTTCCTTTAAAATTAAATTTTATATTTATCTAGAACATTCTTTTGTTAAAAATTTCTATCTCTTATTTTAAGCCTAGTTTTCCCTCAGTGCCCAGCGAAATGCGGTTGCGGTGACACATGCCAGCAAAGTGCGTTTTGGAATGGAAACAAGTGGCCGGAAATCGCAACTCAAATCGATTACCCAGCCGAGTGCCAGTGGCACACATAAATTGACACAAGTCCAGCGGTCAAACAGTGTCAGCCTATCCACACATATGTTAATTTTATATATCTTAAAAATGAATTTTCCATCGCCATTTAGGCGAAAACAGCGCTAGTTGGGCATGAATTTTCCTCATTAGAGGTAATTAGCATACAAATTAGTATGCGGTTTCATTGTAGATTCATCTGAAACTCAATTGTTGCTAATTCCTCTCGATTGCGTTGTATCCTCAAACTAATTTTTATTGCTATTTATTCAGAAGGCCATTAGTTTCTAACTTTATTTCTGTTGATTATTCCCCAGGGTATGGATGGCGAAATGAGCTCTGTTTGGTTGAATTTTTAAATTGTTTCAGGCAATAAATGTGCAACTGGACCTAGATATGACAGCCTTAACATAGAAGAGCGTCTTCCTGAAAACACGTATTTCTTAATCAATTTCCTTGGGTTATTACAATAAGAGAAAACATAGTGTAGGGTTAGAGTGTTAAAATCGTATCGAACTTGAGCTTCTACTGTCTTTCAATGAGCAAAACCTAATATAAAATATTTGTTCGAATGTAAATATCTATTTTGGAATCGGAAATGGCTTTAAAAACTTTTAATTACAATATTTATATTTAAACTAAGGCCATTTTCGACCATAACTGCCTAAGAATAATTTTATTTGGTAATTTTCCTCTGTAAATATTGCTTTTTCAACCCCGAAATGGCTTATAAACTTTAAGTTTTTAATTACAAACACACCTATTTGAACTTTGCACATTTTTCAAGCCAATCACTAACTTTGATTTAATCCCTATTGATTTTAAACTATAAACAGTTGTCTTTTGAACTCCTAAATGAACTTTTAGTTGCCGAAACCAACTATATTTCAATATATTATCCAACAATAACTGCTTTTGCTTCCCTCACTTCAGTAATACTGCTTCCCCACCGTAAACACGACAATTTAAATTCATAAAGGGCTCTGAGGAGCATTGAAAACAAAGCTGCAACTATCAGTTATCCAAATACAGTTTCATGAATTAATAACAGCCAAAGGAATGAGCAAACTCCGGGCAGGGCACAATGGTGGCCAGCTGTACGGACGTAAGCCTCAATTAGTTTCCATCCAGGACACTCAGGACATCCAAACAGTGTGTGCTCGTGTGCTTTTGTGCTGGTGTGCTTGTGTGCTTGGTGCTTGGTGCAGTGGTGCAAAGCCCTCCATCTACGTGGATTATTTGAGTGCTGGCTACTACGACGTTGATGGATTCGTGTGTGTGTCCGGCTGGGGATTGGGAGAGGGATTAAGGAGCGGTGGTGGTGAAGGAGGGTGCCTGGTGCATCGTGAAAGGCTTGCGGCGATGGATGGCCGGTGGCCAGTGAAGGATTTCTCGAGTTCTCTCACATTCCGTTTGGGTTCGTTTTTGTTTTTTTGGGGTTGCAGAGAAACCCAAGCTTAAACCTAATGCTGTGTGTGTGCTTTTTGGGTGAAAAGTGAAAGTGGAAAAGTGCTCGGGGTGCTCTGGGTGCTGCAATCGATGCGAATAATACGGTTACGAGAGCGTGAGAGAGTGGGTGCGGTGTCGGCTTACTCGAAATAGACGATTAAAGTTCAGAATTTTGATTGTTTTTACTACCTGGAGACGGAGCTTTGTAAAGGAGTTTCAATTGTTACTGGTGTTGCATACCCTAAATCAGACGGCTCCTCCTGCTCGTAGGCAAAGTCGTCGGAGTCCTCACGCCCGGAGTGCCACCACGCGATGCACCACTCCTTGATGCTGCCGAAGCAGGTGTATGACTTTTTGATTGTATTCGTGCTTTTGATCTGTAAATTTGAGTTGATTAATTAGTTAATTAATCAAGAAATCAAGAGGAGACAGCTGCAGCTCCGAAACCTACGCTTGACTTGCGCGAATGCATCCCGTGGTAGCCCGAGTCTATGACCATGTTCGTCATATAGACACTCTCCGCATCCGCCGAGCTCTCGGAGCGCGGCCGTCGCCAGGTGTCGTGGTCATTGCCAAAGGCCAGCAGGCCGCCTGCAGCATGATTCACCACCGTGTTCTCGTCGCTAAAAAAAAGGGAAATATTAAAATAGATTTACCAAAAATTTAAGTCTTAGAATACACTCTAATCTTCAAGGAAATTTTCGAAAAAAAAGTCCCTATAAGTTACCTGCTATTCGAACGCTTGCTGGAGTCCTTCTTGCCCGCCTGCAGATTGGGCAGGTCCTTTTGCCGCTTCTTGGTCTCCCGCCAGATGCGCCAATAAAGGAAACACATGATGGTAACCGGAAAGTAGAAGGCAGCCAGCGCCGTGCCAAAGGTAATGTACTGATTCGTCTCAATGAACTGGATGTAGCACTCGTCCTTGGGCACCGTACGCTTGCCCTCGATGTACGGCCAGCTGTAGATCCAGGGCGGCCACAGGAGCAAACTCACGCCCCAGGCGGCGCCGATCATCACGGCCGCTCGATTGGTGGTCCGCTTGGCGCGATATGTCAGCGGTCGGGTCACGCTGAAATACCGATCGAAGCTAATGATCAGCAGGTTCAGCACGGAGGCATTCGAGGCCAGGTAGTCGAGGGCCAGCCACGTGTCGCAGACAATGGGTCCGAGGGGCCAGTAGCCCAGAATGGTTGTGACCGCAAACAGAGGCATCGATATGGCACCGATGGCAAAGTCCGCGATGGCCAGCGAGAAAAGGAAGTAGTTGCTGATCGTCTGGAGCTGCTTGTCGATCTTAAAGGATATCATCACCATTACGTTGCCCGCCACCGTCACCGTGCTCAGAATCGCCGCCACGAAGCCCATGACCACCATGGAGGCCACTGAGTAGCGTGGACCCTTCGCCTCGAAGCCCAGGGTGCTGTTCGTCCCGTTGCCATAGCCGCCGCCGTAGGGATCATACATCCCGCTGGCTGCCGTCGTCGTTAGGTTCTCGAGGAGCGCCGTCAGCAGGGTCGTGCTCGTGGGACTGCTGGTCGTCGTCGTTGTGCTCGTCGTCGTGGTCGTGGTGGTCGTTGTGCTCGTGGTTACGGTTTTAAACAGCGGTTCGAGTATGCTGGGCGGCCCGTGGGCGGCCAATGCCAGACTCATCACCGGCTCCATGGCGGATACGTGATTTTATCTGCTTTGCAGCTGTAAGAATTACGATTCGCGCTCTCTCTCTTACTCTCTGTCTTCCTATCTCTCTCTCTCAATCTCTTGGAATCTCTCCCACTGGCTCGCTGTGTGTATGTCGCTGCTGGTCGCTTAGTTTGCTTTCATCCGCTGCTTATCCTTTTGGCTGCACCCACGCAAGGCGTTGGCCATTTCTCCTCCGGCCCTGCAAGCAATAAAAAAATGGGGTGTCAAATATGGGAGTTTAGGGGGATGAGGAGGGGGTAAGGCGGCCATGGAATGCTCTTAAGCAAATAAGGGTATACTTGGCAGATAGTTTAACGTGGCTAATTCGGAATTCAGGAGAATATTAGGCGACATGCCGTGGATATAAATAGCAAAGTCATCATTTTCTGGTAACATTTTATGAGGGTTTCTTATTTATTTATTTTTTATAAGCCTTTTACAAGCTAAGATATATTTATAAATTAAATATATTATAATATATAGCCTTTAAAAGTATTTTATAATTTCTTACTTAGTCAGTACTCCACTGATAGCCTTTTTCTC
This sequence comes from Drosophila auraria, assembly GCA_008042615.1. NCBI lineage: Eukaryota > Metazoa > Arthropoda > Insecta > Diptera > Drosophilidae > Drosophila > Drosophila auraria. The sequence goes on from VNJW01010206.1 coordinate 134,061, forward strand.
ATATCCAATTTTAGTTTTATTTTACCAAATAGCTCAATAATGAAATATTTCTTAGTTTAAGTTAGTTAGTTTAGTAATAATCTAAGAAAATTATATACTTTTCACCCCTTCCTTCTCTTTTTTAATACTTCTTAGCACTTTGGCTCAATATAAGTAGACAAAGAAGTGAAAACTTTTCCATCACTCCTTGCTTTTAGTCAACCTTTAAAAGTCTCGTAACTAGTCCCATTTATAGCCCCTCTCGAATATCAGTAATAAAAATGAAATAGCTGCTTACGGCCAAGGAAGGAGTGCCGAAGTGGCGCCAGAGGAAAATTATTAAATGTAGTTAAGCAAAGTACACCGCAAAATGTGGGTACCGTAGGAGCCAAGTCAAAGGAACCCTAGTCAGAGTGCTCCCACGCTTGGCTGGAATCCTGGCAAATAATTACCTAGATGGAGATTCCGCGGCTTGAATCCGGATGCATCGCTAATTAAGATAAGCCAACTTAGGCGGTTAGTACCGAAATATGCTCGCTAAGGACCGTAATCAGCTTAAGGGCTCAACGCGCGCCCACAACAATTGCATGTTGGCTGGGAAATGCAGTAATAGTAATCCCGGAGTCGTTGCACAGAGAGCCACGCGATCCCATTCCCGAATGGAAATGGCCCAAGACCGAGTCGCAGGGGAGAGACAACGTTGGCGAGATTTATGAGAAACTGTCCCCCGTCACTGGCCTTTGATATATCTCTCGTCTTCCTTCGGGGCGGGATTGGCGAGGAATCGTGGGACAAGGAAGCGAAATAATATATTTACAATGCCAGGGGCCTGACTTGCTTTGTCCTTTCTGCAAAATGACATTTTCTGTGTGATTTGTTTTAATGGAAATGCGAATGTAAATGTGAATGTAAATGAAAATGAAAATGAAAACGGCTTGAATGCGTTTCCTTGGCAGGCAACAGCCCCATTTCCCCATCCATCTCTCTTCTGCCTTCTGCCACTTCCAGCCACACCCACAACATTTGTTGTTCGTTTATTACTGTTGCCAACAATGGCAGTGGCAAGAACGACAAAAGCGACACAAAAAAAAAGAGAAATACCAACACAACGTGCAACAGGAACGTCGCAGGAGGAACTTGGCTCGAGCACCGAAGCGCTCCTGGCTCCGACACTTTGGCACGGAAATGTTCCAGGCGGCTTCCTCTGACACTTTTCAAAACTATTGATGTTGTCATTGGCCATATGCCTATACATATCGCCTTCATTTGGCAGCCATTGTGTGCGCGCCGACTTTGATTTGGAAAGTTCTGTTTAATGAAAAGCCACGTTACGCATACGCCATGGCTGCCACCTGATTGATGGGCCCTGATACGCCCGACGAAAGGATGGGCCACACAACGAACTGTCCGTGATTGATTCGCATTCAATAAGTGTAAAGTTATTGTGTGCGCAGAGTCCATTGTCACTCGCATTTCATACAAATCAAGCCACAAAAGGGTCAGGACACTAGAAAACTAAATTTCCCATCTAAGAGGATTTCATTTTTGGTTTCATTCAATTGTTTGGATTATTTTTAATTGCCCTTCAAGCGGCAATAAAATTTATCAAAAGAGAGAGGGAGATCAAGTAAGAGGCTAAAAATATCACAGAAATACATTGCGTATACGCTATATTTATGAATTTAATTTTAGTCCCATTCAATTCTTTGGCTTATTTTAAATTGGTCTTAAAACTGCAATAAAATTGATTAAAAGAATTAAATTAAATCGAATAAGAGGCTGAAAATATAATCTTTGCAAGGGAATAAATTGCGTATACGTAATATTTTGAAACTAAGCTGATTCCTTTTTGGATTGCACTGAGTTAGGGGAGTTTAATACATTGAACGTTGTACTTTTTAGGTTTTTGTGAAAACCACAATAATTGAGAACACAAATTTTTAATGACTTCTATGGAATTAATAAAATATCCGCCATTCTATGTTAATCGTTGTAGGAAATAAATAAATAATGACCACAAAAAATGCCACCACCAGACAAATCGTGCAAATTAATTAACCAATTGCCGGAAAATACATTTCATTGAAATTGCATATTTGCATACCCAAGAACTTAAAATTGTCATAACTATTGTGTCGTGTGCACTGATTGTGTAATTGAGCTCATGTCGGGCTCAATCAGTGTATCATTTCAATGGAATTTGGCCCGCTCTTGTTCTGCGGAGCTATTTATGGAAAGTTCCCAATCGATGGCCAATTAAATGCAGCGTTAACCAATAAATCAATCAAAATCCGTCTGTTTATCTCATTGAAAACACGCACACGTATAAATCAATTGCAAAACAAGCTAGGAGAAAAGGAGGCGCAGGGCAGATGGCCAAAACCAATGGGGCGCCATAAATTGAGCCGACGTATCGTATTGACAAGAACAAAAACAACTACGGCAAGGGCTCCAGATCCGGCACAAACATTTCCAATAAATGAAAAACAAATCGCAGGAGTCAGGAGTGCCTGAATGGCGGTTATATCCTTGTAGTAAGATGTTTTTCCCCGACCAAAAGTAGTTGCATCGTTATTTCCCGGCCACGTACGTGATTTGGACCTTGTACCCCGGCCTCGGCCTAACTAGTTAGCCGGCTCGGTGCTCGGGTAGGTAACCGGATAGCTGTCTGCCGCATGGAACATTCAAATTTATCAGGCGACCGACCGGCCGCTCCTTGGCAAATAATCGAATTGAGCTTCTTGTTGCCGTGCCTCGCTTTTTGGCTGCCATAAAAAAGGGATTTATGGATTTATTATCAAATGCGTTGGGCGAAAAACACAAGTAACCATACACGCATATATACACGTATATGTGTATATATATCGTATGATGTTACACACACCAGCACCCGGCACGGGCTGAAAAGCGGCTCTCACACAACCTGCGACCCGCGCGGATTTGTTTTGCCATTTATTAGGCTATTTTTATGACACGGCCACGAGCCAGAGCCATTGCCATTGCCAGAGCCAGTGGAACGATGAAGTAAACACAGTAAGTAACCGCTAATCAAATCAGGGCCAGTAACTCTATATACCTACATATATTGCGTTTATATTATATTTATTAAAAATGTATAACAGGTGCGGGAGCTATGTTTTTGCGCTGTTAACAGGCGACTCTTTGGCCATTTAATTAAATGCCCGTTTTTGTGTCTGTAATTCCCGCTTTTATCACAGCATTTCGACGATAAATAAATAATCAGGCCAGTTAATTAGCTGCACAATAGATAATTGTAAATTTCGCTTTATCGCGGGCTTACTGGCAATCAGGTGATACAGTTCTTACACGCTCCTAGCAACCGGTGATTAAATACCAGCTGAAATATTTATTGAATGCTTTGGAAATGGCGGCAAAAGTGGCTTTCATTTGCTAATTAACTAATGTCTAGCAGGATTCTGACAGCTGCTAATGAGAAATTCATGGAAATTGCAATCGCTTTTAAGTCTTCAATAATGCAGTCTCAAGTTTCTGACATTTTGGCAGAACTGCAACTAGTTTTATCGGCTTAGGTGTCGGTAACAATTAATTGATGTAATCCATATTGAAATCAATTAGTTGTTTAAGGATTAATTTTAGAATAGAGTTATTTGGGTCACAGCGAAAGGGATTTGTTAAGTTTAAGGAAAACCATACATTTACCTTTAAAGTTGTTTAAATATTTTAAAATATTAGGGATTTAATTTGACATTTTGATGGCAAAAGTCAAGTTCAAAATATTGATTGTAATTAATTGGGATTTTATTGGCGAATCGGAAAATATACGGCGTTTGGAGATCACTTTCTTTTCGGCTTTAAGATTATCCCAAGAAAACAGCAAGTTCATAATGTGACCAAAAGAAAAAGGAGAAATATGGAAGTTAGGGAAACTATCTCTCTAGATCTTTAATCCTTAGCAATTTCTGTGCTATCCCCAAGTAGTGTCCTTTTGTGGTAGTCCTGGTAATCTCTACATAATACATTATACTTCCTCCATGCCAGTACATATAAATATCTCATACAAATCGAGTACAAATAAAGTCTCAACCCCTCTCTATTGTCTTACATGGCCTTCAGTTGAGCTCCTTTGATTTTCTGGTAGAAAATACACACAAAGAACTCAAAAATGCACATATTTTCGTCCTTAGTCACTTGTCACTGCCTCTGCCTTGAAACGCCTGTGTGTATTTTTGATCAGCTCATCAACAGTCGGCTTTCTTTTGCACTGGATATATTTGGTTATTCGCATTTTTGGGCTCCCCGTTCTGGGTCGCCTCCTTTTATGCGGGCTCTGTCAACGCTCACACACACACTCACTCGCTTACACCCCTATTTGCACACACCCACGCACCCAGACCAGGCACACTCTGGGCAAAGGAGAAGAAAGGCCAACTAGCTGCATACTTTTGTGCGCCCTTCTGTGTCTTCCAGCGGGGGTGCTCCGCTCGCCTCCTAGCCGACCCTTGCCGCTCCTTTCCGCTGGCTTATGTTAATTTTTGCGCGAGTTTAATTGCTTGCCACATGGCTGCTGATGCCAGGCGGATGCTGTTAGCTAGCTGCCTGCTTTCTGCTGCTTTCGGCCCTTTCGAGCTGTCCGAGCCGCCTTCGTTCTTGCCTTTGCCTGGCTTGTTTGCGGAAATTGAATTGCTGGACGGGCCCAGGGTCTCACCTTATGCTCTCGGGCTGTCCGCTAAGCATATTGCCATCCGAAATGTGTCCCGCACAGGGAGAAAATAATAGCACTAGAAGATTTCTATTGATATCTAAGATTATTTGGGGATTCCAGGTGTTATAATTCCCAAGTACGTTTTCATTGAAAGTGTAAATGTTGTGTCCTGACCTTTTCCTTCTTAATCTTAAGGTTTTTTTAATATTTATTTGATATAAATAATTAGAATTAGTAACGGAAACCTCAACTATTTCACAATATTTAAGAGAAAACTCTAATTTGTACGTTATAACTACAAAAGTTATCATATTACTTGCAGAATAAATAATAATATAGAAGTGTTTTATTTAATATAACCTAAAACTTAACTGCTATCAACAAAGTTATATTGCCGACTAACTAATATAATATATTAATTATTAAAAACAAAGTTTCAATGCTAATTTTATTTTTAAAATTCTTAGGAAGAGCCTTGTTTTGGCAGATCTATTATATAGCTTTCCTTGGGGGGTTCCCTATTAAGCAAATAGCATTCAGAAAACAGAGTTTTGACCTTTTCAGAAATATGGCAAATATTTAAGGATTTCAGAGGACCCTCTGCTGCTATTACTAGTTTATGGTAACTGCTTTTTTTTTGGTTTTTTCGCCGTGCAGGCTCCGTTGAGAGATTTTTGCGAGCTGGTGGGCGGTGGTCGGTGGTCCAGGGAGGGGCTGCTGGGACAGGGGAGGTGGCCTGAGCCGCGCCCCACCGACCTACTCACTCGCACAAAGTTTAATCAAAACGAGAGCACTGGAAACGGAGAAAGCAGCGCTGCCAACGCACGCATACACACTTACTTGCGCTCTCTCTCGCTGTCGCCGCTCTCCGTTCTCCACTCTCCTTTCTCTGTTCACCGCTCTCCCTTGGCGATTGCCCTCCTGCTCTAACCTATTGCTTATTTGTGCACGCTCAGCATCGGCTTCAGTTGTAACGTTGACATCGCTGTTGTTGTTGGAGCTTTTGCTTTTGCCTTTGGCTTTGCTTTTGTTTTTGTTTTTGCTGATGCTGATGCTGCTGCTGCTTCTTCCTCTGCTGCTGGCGCTGCTCTGCTGTTGCTGCTGATGCTGCTGTTGCTGTTGTTGTTGTTGCTGTTTCTGTTGATTTTGGCCATTTGCCGCTCCCAAAAGTATGCTTTGTAATTTTTTGTATTGTGCGCGCACATCTTTGGCTCTGCTTTCTAGTCCTCTGCTCCGCTTCGCTCCTCGCTCCTGCTGCTGCTGCTCCTCCTCAGCTCCTTCGCCTCCGCTTGGCTGGCCTGCTCAATTCATTTCGCCTTTCGCCAATTTTATTATACACAATGCGAACTGCGGCGCCGGCGTCGCTGCCGCGGTCGCTGGCTCGGTCGGCGTCTACGCTGCGACGCTTTGCGTGCCCAAAGTTTCCACATTTAACATTGTAATCGGGTTTATTATTTTCGCCATATAGATGATACACGCTATAACTTTGCTCACTTGGTTTAATTATTTGCTATTATTTAATGCTCTCTCTCATTAATTATTGCTTTTAAAATTCACTCTAGGCTAGGTAATAATAAAAATTGTTAAGCGTTTTGTGCACGCGTCTAAACTGCCATCCGATTCGTTTCCCCCTTCTTTTGCTTTTTCTGCGGCCAGAGAGAAGCTGTAGCGCACGTTGCTAAATCTCATCCGGGACTGAAGCTGAAAATTTCAGTTAAGGTATATAACGGTACGGCCGAAGAGCGCAGAGCAGCCGAGCCGCGGGCCGAAGAGCCGCCGACGGGCCGAGCCGAGAGAAACGAAGCCGAAAACGAACGGGAGAGCTCGCGAGAGATTCTGGGATCCTTTTGTGCTGGAATTTGTGTTTGTTGGGCAACATGGCGAGCATCCTTTGGCGAACACCCTCGCACAAAGGACATGTGGGTGGCGGAAAAGCGGAAAACTGCGCGCCTGCAGGAATGTCTCTGTGTGCGAGTCTGTGTGTGTGTTACGCTGCACAGCCGAAAATGTGCTGGCAGCGGAACTTAATGGATGAATATGAATGAAAACGCCGCAACAGTCCAAATGCAAGGGGGTGTGGGAGGGGAGGAGCGGTTAAGGGGGTCCTGGGTGGTTAGTAACTTAGGTGCACAGAGAGAAAAGGGGAACAAAGACAAGGAAATATATTGTTATTTCACCTAACAAGGATATTGTAGTGAGTAGATCCTTTATTTATGCCATGTGCTTATCGTTGCCGGTTCAAACGCTAAAGAAATTAAGATATATTAATAATTTATGGCAATAACATTCTAGGAACTTGAAAAGTTGATATAAAAAGGCTATAATAAAATTAATTCAAGCTTCTTCTAAGATATATAATTATGTCAAATCGTAAAAACAAAAAATTACTCTGAATTCGGTGCCTAGACAATGTTATTGCATACTTTTACACACGTTTTACAGGAATTTTAAGTCCCTAGTGATATTTTCCTCGAAAACTACATATCCAGCGCTCGGTTGAAAATAGTTTTCACTCTAGAATGATACAAAACCCTATTTTCCTATGTGCAACTTCCAGGTGGCGAAGGCAAGTCAGCACGAGGCCCACGGGCATTGCTCAAGCATGCTTGCCGTGCCATCTTTTGTAGCTTACGACTGCTCTGCTCTGCGCGCTCTTCATCAGCAGCAAGAGCAATCGCAGCAGCAGCAGCAGCCACATCTACACCGGCAACAGCAACAGCAACATCTGCAAGGCATCAACACTAACAGCGGCAACATGAAGAGCCTGTGTCCGCTGGCTTTTCAATGGGGACTCTGGGCGAATGAGCGTGAGAGGTGTTAGGGGTGTGAGTGTCGCTGCGAGGGTGTTCGTGTGAAGTGGAAACGCTGGAAAAGCGCATTCTCACATTTCAATTAAATAATACCACCAGAGCATAGTTCACAATTGCCAGTTCAATGGGCGTACTGGGCCAGGACCCAGGTCCTCGCTGGGGAATTTAGAAAGGCAAGGAAGAATGCCCACAAAGAAATGTAAGCCACAAAAGGGGGCACTTAAATAATTGTTGAGCTCTTAACTGTTGGGTTTTTATTATTCCCCAAAAAAATATTATAGAGGGAAAGCTGAGTATCAGGGGTGCCACAGAAATCTGGAGTGGTTAAAAAGTGGAGGTAGTCTAGTTAAATACATTTTATTTTGGGTAAATTCTTAAAGGTGTCAGGGGTAAATTCTACTCTTTACGTATTCCATAAAGGATTTTAAAACCATTAGGACTACTAATATATATACTGTAAAGCGGTCCCAAAATATAAGACATTTACATGTGAGTTTTTGTAAGAAACTGATTTTATTTAAAACGATCTCCGCTTTATATAGGAGATTTGGGTTCTAATTTTACTCTATGACCTACGCAGACCGCACATCTGCTCGTCTAATCTTCTGAGGTTCCACGCAGTGGTTTCAGATAACATTTACAATATTTGTCAAGTGCCCAAGTGGCCGCTATATTTAGAGATAGGCGCGCCTGCGCCTGCAGAGCGCATCTGCATTGATTTGTATATATATATATATATACATATATACGTGTTCACGCGTGAACATATACTGTTATTTATTTCCCCCCATTTTATCCAATATCCCCTTGTTAAACTATCAAATAAGTCCCCTAATAGTGCTGCACCATTTTCTAAATATGAAATTTAAGCTTAACTTACTTGCTTAATATTCCCAACGTATCCCATAAATACCTGGCAAGAGCATACTTAACAAGAGCACACGCCTTTCTTTTTACCTTATTATTTTGTTATGAAACAACGCCTCAACATGATTACCCTGCCCAAAATGTAATTACTTTACAGTACTCCAACTTCGAACCCTTTGCCAATTACAAACAGGTCCCTCAAGTGCCTTGGCTTTATTAATAGCAACTCATGTTGCGTTTAAACTGGACAACAATGGATCTAACGCGCCTGACATGGCACTGGCAATGGCATTGGCACTGGCACTGGCACTGGCAGTGGCAGTGGCCCCGGTGGTGACCCCCCAACACCCAACGTCAGACACATCCCCAACCCCGACTGCCTCGGTTGGGCGGCCCACATCACCCATCCAAATCCTGGCAACCGACAGGCCCGCACACATCCCCTTGGGCATGGCATGTGTTAAGGTCTGCGGATACTTTCTATATGCTCGTCATACCATACACCATATATATGATATAAAAATACATAAATGGACAATGCAAAAGGAAAGATGAGTAAGAGCTCTGGGCCGCTGGGAGGATGAGCCGGCGAGGAGGATGGCCGGCGCATGGATTAGGGCGAGAATTGATTGAGAGTGGGCTTGGGGGGAGTGGGCGTGGCGTGGTTCTCCAAGTTCCAAGAGCTGCTGCAATAAATGACCAGAAATCGAGTGCTGCAGGAAGGTCGAGCTTGTCCGGCAGGCCAATGCATTCATATGCTGGAATTTTGTACCGACACTGTCGAGGAAGCCGGAAAATACTTCAAAAGTGCCTCCCCGCATCAACCATACGCACCGTTGACCATGTAATTGAAAGGCACAGCATGCCGTCGGTGACGAGCTGAAGAGATGCCAAGCGCCAGTGGACAGATATTTTTGAGATGCCTGCGAGAGTTGAGAAATTTGCTCGTTTAGATTTTTGGTTGTGGCATGTTTGCCCCCGACATTCTAGCACAATTTCACTTTAAGTATGCGAGCTGCGTTAAGCGGAGCGGAGTTAAATTGAGTTACTGCAGTCAAGTTAGTGGAAGTTTCGCCGGCGGAACTTTTCCATTTAATCTTGCTAAATAAAATTTATTTGTTCTGTAGACGAACGTATGGCTAAGAACCTTAAATAATCCAAAACTTTGTAAACTATCGCCAGGCCAGAGACATATGTAAGTATAATGGCAAGAGCCCGAAAGAAGGGCTGCCGTATTATTCAAAGTCAAAAAATACCGGCCTATAGACATTATTAACAAGTAGAAAAGCTACAGTGAGTGTGACCGACTGTGAGATACCCGGTACCCAAAGCATTGGTTTATTGCTGTGTCTGAGGTAGACACGGTGCATTATTGCATTCTGTTACTGTCTTGTAGTAACTTTTAGAATAGGGTAGGGTGGTTTTCAATGGAATAATAAAAAATTAATGTGTATAATCAGTTCTTAAGTTAAGTTCAAAAAAATTTAAGCCAATGACCATCACGCCGATCTCTTGAAAAATCATTATTCCCAAAGTATTCCCATTTAATAGACAAATGAATGCTTAAAATAATCATAACTCATCCAAAACAGACTTAAATTCAACTCGGAAAGCAGTTTTATGTTTGTTTTTAGTAAATAACATAAAAAAATCTGTAAACTGCGTATAGCAAATTAAAAAAATTAATTTTTGTCAATTTTTATGAACTAACCCTAAAAGAATGCTACAAATTTTTTGGAAAAATAGTGTGGCTTTTTAATAGGCTTGTTATGTTAACATAGTCTATTTTTTGACCTTATTACAAGCCCTAAAGTATGCTACAACATTTTTAAAAAAATGTGTAGCATACTTTTAGGCTTGTTATGTTAACAGCCCATTTTTTTACTTTATTACAAGCCTAAAAGTATGCCACAAAATTTTTTAAAAAAGTGTAGCATACTTTTAGGCTTGTTGATAGGCTTATGTTAATAGAGCCCATTTTTGACCATATAACAAGCCTAAAAGTATGCTACAAAAATATTTAAGAAATGTGTAGCATACTTTTAGGCTTGTTAATAAGCTTGTTATGTTAACATAGGCCATTTTTTGACTTTATTACAAGCCTAAAAGTATGCTACAAAATTTTTTAACAAAGTGTAGCATACTTTTAGGCTTGTTGATAGGCTTGTTATGTTCATAAAGCCTATTTTTGATCATATAACAAGCCTAAAAGTATTCTACAAAAATTTAAAAAATGTGTAGCATACTTTTAGGCTTGTTAATAGGCTTCTTATGTTAATACAGCCCATTTTTTACCATATAACAAGCCTAAAAGTATGCTACAACAATTTTTAGAAAATGTGTAGCATACTTTTAGGCTTGTTAATAGGCTTGTTATGTTAACATAGGCCATTTTTTGACCTTATTACAAGCCTAAAAGTATGCTACAAAATTTAAAAAAAAGGTGTAGCATACTTTTAGGCTAGTTGATAGGCTTTTTATGTTAATAGAGCCAATTTGTGACCATATAACAAGCCTAAAAGTATGCTACAAAAATTAAAAAAAAATGTGTAGCATACTTTTAGGCTTGTTGATAGGCTTTTTATGTTAATACAGCCCATTTTTGACCATATAACAAGCCTAAAAGTATGCTACAAAAATTTTTAGAAAATGTGTAGCATACTTTTAGGCTTGTTAATAGGCTTGTTATGTTAACATAGGCCATTTTTTGACCTTATTACAAGCCTAAAAGTATGCTACAAAATTTAAAAAAAAGTGTAGCATACTTTTAGGCTTGTTGATAGGCTTTTTATGTTAATACAGCCCATTTTTGACCATATAACAAGCCTAAAAGTATGCTACAAAATTTTTTAAAAAAAGTGTAGCATACTTTTAGGCTTGTTAGGCTTATGTCAATAGAGACCATTTTTGACCATATAACAAGCCTAAAAGTATGCTACAAAAATTTTAAAAGAATGTATAGCATACTTTTAGGCTTGTTATGTTAACAGCCCATTTTTTTACTTTATTACAATCCTAAAGGTATGCTACAAAACTTAAAAAAAAAGTGTAGCATACTTTTAGGCTTGTTTATAGGCTTGTTATGTTAATAGAGCCCATTTTTGACCATATAACAAGCCTAAAAGTATGCTACAAAAATTAAAAAAATGTGTAGCATACTTTTTGGTTTGTTGATAGGCTTTTTATGATAATACATCCCATTTTTGAGCATATAACAAGCCTAAAAGTATGCTGCAAAAAATTTTAATAAAAGTGAAGCATACTTTTAGGCTTGTTGAAAGGCTTGTTATGTTAACATAGCCCATTTTTTGACCTTATTACAAGCCTAAAAGTATGCTACAAAATTTTTTTAAATAGTGTAGCATACTATTAGGCTTGTTGATAGGCTTGTTATGTTAACATAGCCCATATTTTTACCATATTACAATCCTAAAAGTATGCTACATTGAAAATATTGTGCAGCATACTTTTAAGCCTAAAATAAGGCTACATTAAAAATATTGAATACATCGTGCAGCATACTTTTAGGCTTGTAAATATAGCCCAGTTAGCTTCTATTTACAAATTCCCCAATTTCTTTCCCAAGAAAACACCAATTCATGTTGTCATTTTTCTATTCTTTTTAATATTTTTTTTTGTTGAATATTATTTTTGTTTAAATTAATATATAATATATATATATATTTATATAAAATATATAAGCATAAACGTTTACAAATATAAATATCTTTTATCGTTACCCGACGGCCTCTCATTTTCCATCTCGATATATCTTCTACGTCCGTCTGCAACTGGAACCCGAGCTCGAGCTCTCCTCACACAAATTGTTTTATGGAATCCCGAACATCTCACATATATTTCTCTCCTGTTGCCACATAAACTTTTGCTAAAACTTTGCCGTGGATGTTGCTCTGTCTCTAAGTGTCTGTGTTTGTGTGTGCAAAGTTGCATAGTTAAGATACATTTATAGGTATATTTACAATAGCGATAAGGTCAACAAAAAATTATTTGTTTGGTGTACGTATATGTATGTGTGTCCATTTGTTTAACGGGAGTGTGTGTGGTGTTAAACATAGATAAATATTAAGTAGATTTAATTCTGCTCTCGACGACGGTTATTCGTGCACATTCAACACAATTGGTACCTAGTTTTATACATGGCTACATGTATAATCGTAGATATGATGACATTTCAACGCATATTGGATCGATAGACATGTACAATGGTAATAATAATAATAATAATAATAATAATAGAACAATAGGCTAACATACACTGCAAGATAATAAAATTAAACTTATGCATTAGGCTTTTACGACACAAAAAACTTAAGCTTGACCCGACGCGCTGCTTGGCACGACTTACATACATATACATGTCCCTCTAAAATATATACTCTCTCTCTCTCTATATATATATATATATATATATATAATAGGCAAAGGCAGGGGCGCTCATTCGCCGGCGGAAGCCTTAATGGATGGCTGACAATTGTTTTGTTTCATATTCTCTGCAAAGGCTGTCGTAGCTGCTGCCGTTGCAGTTTCCTTTGTTTGCCTCTTCGACAGCAAGGGGTTGGACCTGGGCCTCAGCCCTCGGAATACGAGCTGAGGCTGCTGCGCGTCGAGCCAGTGAAGTGATCCCGCTGCAGCGTGTCCGAGGGCATGGACACAATCAGGGCGCCGCCATACAGGGTCTCCATCTCGTCGAGCTGCTGGGCGAAGGTCTCCTCCAGGCGCTAATTCAGATATATAGGGTTCATTATTAGTAAGTGGGTAAGTAGGCTAGTTTTTTACGTAGCAACAACATTCAATCTGACAATATCAAGTTAGAGAGATAGAAGATACAGCTGTATATAGCGCATGCATTAGTAGGGACATTTAGAGAGCTGGAGAGTAACTACCTCAGAGAAAGAAGTATATGTGCATTGATTTTATTTAAAACAAAAATGCAAAGAACAAAGAGAATGTTTTGGATTTTTTTTATTTGTGTAGTATATATACATATTAACAACAAAATAACAATAATATTTTCATAGCCTTAAAGGATCGAAAAATATTTAGTGAAAAAGTTTAAATTCATATGAAATAAGTATATGTGCATAGTAAGTGAAAATTAAAAATACTAATGAAATAATTTTTTTAGATTTTTTTTTTTAGTTTTTTAATAGTTAATATGCTTTCCTTTTTTAGTGAAAATTTGATTAATCCGGTTTGGCATTGAGGTTTGCCAAATTTTGGAGTATTGTAGGGTTAATTTGATCCCATTCCTGGAGCAATGCTTTCTTTAGGTCAATAACGGTGTCAAACTGGCGTCCATTCTTGTAAACTTTGCTGGATAATATTCCCCAAAGATCTTCTATTGGGTTTAGGTCCGGGCTGATCGCTGGCCACTGCAATAATGGTATCTTCCTCCCATCCAAAAAATCTTTTGTTTTACGTTCTGTATGTATTGGCGCGTTGTCTTGCTGGAAGATCCACTCATCCCCATAAAGGTTTCCAGCAAATCCAATCAGCACTGTTTCCAACAACTCTACATACATTTCCGCATTGGTTCTGGTTGGTATAAAACAGAGGGGAGACTTTCCAGCATGCCCAAATGCAGCCCAAACCATTAATGATCCTCCACCGTGGTTTCGCTTATAGCAGTGCTGCCGTGGTTGCCTTTTGTC
>VNJW01010208.1:0-89433 GCA_008042615.1 Drosophila auraria
AAAAAAAAAAAAAAAAAAAAAACTTTATTTGAGGTCATTCTGAGAGTATATTGTGGCCAAAAATCAAATGATAGCCAAATGCCGAACATTTTCGGATTCGCCATTAAAATATCAATTAATTAAAATCAATATATTGAATAAAATATTGTTTTTGGCTTAGTTATGACTATTTCTAGCTTTAATTATTCCAAAAAATTATCTTCAGTAGCGTTTTAAATCCTTGATTATGCAAATATTTATCTTCTTTAAACTTGAGCCATAATTTACTTGGGTTTTTGATGTTTTTAAATTTACTAGGAATCCAACATAAATATTCCTTTGAAGTTACCCAATAATCTCTGTAGTTTTTGGCTAGTTCAGATTCCATTCGATGGGCTGCATCCTTTTTTTTCCTCACTTCTTTTGCCCGGAAAATCCCTTTTTCCTTGCTTTCACTGTTCCCTTTGCTTTGTGTCCTATTGTGTGTTCCCTTTGTGCCTTCCGTTCCGTACTCCTTGCTCAATATTCTCTCTATTTTGTATTCCTTTTGGGGATATTTGCTGAGCTCTAGTCGATGCAGTAGCCATCATCAGCCGTGGGCTGGCCATGGCAACCCATTAATGCCTCCTGCTCCTTGGCCAGGCATCCCATTTGCCGGCGGTGCTTTTGACGCCTCATTCCGGCAGGGGGAACGTCAATTCAATACGTTTAAAAGTTCATTTGCTGTTTAGCTTGGTCATTATGTGCCTAGACCCATAACCATCCCGTGCTGATTCACTGCCACCACCCAGCTCCGGCTCCAGCTCCTGTCCAGCGCTGAGTTGGGTCCGGTCTCGGATGGGGGCCATTAAATGGGCACTCAATGTGTTTGTCTAACTTGCCATTTGCGATGATAATAATGTTGTATGGCCGTTACATTGATGTTACGGCCGGACAGAGGGACTCCGGCTACGGCTATGGACATTGTTGTCCTGCTCCTGTCCTGGTGCTGGCCTGGACCCATTGTTGTTGCTCTCGTGTCCGAGTATTTCCAAATCGTTTGGCTCGACGTTTTGATTTCGTTATCAGTTTTTATGTTTATAAGTATCGGACACATGCACACAAGCAGCCAGGCCAGGCTCAGTCCATCTGCCTGTATATACTCTTTCCCATCTCAGCTCAATTAATTCGATAAGTTTCGAACTATAGTTTAGCCAGAATTTAGTGGTATTTGTCTCTAGAGATATTAGGGAACTTGGAACTTTATAGAAGTATGAGTTAATTTAGTAATTAAGACAGTACTTTATATATAAAATCTATAAAAGATAAATTAAAATAATCATTTAGTAATTAGGACAGTACTTTATATATAAAATCTATAATAGATAAATTAAAATTATTTTTTAGCTTAAGAAACAAACAATCAAATCCTAGATCCAAGATAATTGAGTTAATTTAGTAAGTAAGAAAGTATTTTATATATAACATCTATGGAAGATGAATTTAAATTATTATTTAGCTAAAGATCTCTTGAAAAATAACCATCAATAAAATCCTATTGTTATTTTTTTATTAGAAAATATATTTCCCTTTAACTCCTCAAATATTTTTATTAAAATTAAAATCCTCTATAAAGTAGAGTTTTCTTTTCAAGGTATTTTTATTGTTTAGCTAAAGGTCTCTTTAATTATTAGTTAAGTTTTATTAAGGGAATACATATTGTCTTCTTAAGTCCTCAAATAGTTTTATTAAAATCTTTTTAAAAAAACTAAAAATAAAATCTTAGTAAACAACTTTTAAATTATTATTTTTTGATAAGAAAATATATTTTTCTTTTAGCTCCTCAAATATTTGTATTAAAATTAAAATTGCTTAAAAAATATAGCTTCCTTTTCAGGGTATCCTTCAGCTCCTGATACCCAAAAGCCTACTGCCTTGATTTTGTTGTTGTTTTGAGCCTGATGTTGCTGGCTTTTATTTTTGCGTTGTTTGGTCAATTGGAAAACATTTCGTTGCAGACTTTTGGTCGCCGTCTCGTTCGCCAAACCGCCGGGCGCCACCGAAGGAGAGAAAAACAGAAAAATAGGGGGGATTTTCGGCGTTGCCGTTGCCCGGCATAATGGCGTCGTTATTATTTTGGCATTAAAAAGAATTAATACGCTTCAATAGTTCTCGTTATCGTCGCCAGGAGTCTTGAGACGCCTCGAGACGCCTCTCGACGTGAATAGATCGTTAGGCAGCATGCCAGGCATTCACCCCGAAAAAACACACACCAGGCAGCCAGGCAGCCAGGCAGCCCCTTTTCTTTTATCGAGGCGGCTTTCGCTAGTTTTCCATTCTGCCTTTGGCTTTGTCACGCATTGGAGAGCAATTTTTGGGCTCTCGAAGCATGCAAATGGAAGAAGCAGAGCCCAAGACCGGAAGAGAAAGCCAGGACTAGGAGAAAGGAGCCGGGAAATTGCCAGGCATGGGGATGAGACACGCATTCTAGGATGCTTCACAGGCAGCCGTGCATGGGCCAGCACGATTTCCCTTTTCCCTTTTCAGCCATTTTCCCATTTTCTGGCCACATTCCTATTTGGCTAAATACGTTGCTTTATGTTTTCATTTGTTCTCGGGACTTCCTCCTGCCAGCTTCTTTGGTTTAACTTTAAATATAAAATAAATATTATTTAAAAATATAACACATTAACGCTGATCTTTATTAATATCTCTTCAAAGGCCTTGGATCAGTAGGAAAACTCAAGAACATCTAAATATACAAGCGCAGGGTGTTCCTCACTTCCTTCTTGCACAAGGGACAGACATGGGCTCTGACCAGGCTCCGCTCCAGGCATGCTTTGCAGAAGATATGGCCACACATGGTGGCCACCGGGTCCTCAAATTCCAGAATACAAATGGGACAGGCCCAGCGAGGGACTACACCATAGGTAGGTGCTGTTCCAACAGGCTCCTCCATATTATCCACCGTCAAGTCGATTGTTTCACAGGGCTCGATGCCATCGGCGAGCCGTCGCTGGTTTGCCATTTGTATTTTTTTTTAAGGTTCGGATCGGTTGAGGGAATATGTATGAATCGAAATATAATTCGATTGAAATTAAAATCAGGGCTTATCCTGTTAAAACGTAACGAGTGCCCTGACAGTGTCAAACCCATGGCCTTCTTGCTCATTCAGAGAATTAAAATAAAATTATTAGTGTTTTAAGTGCAGTGCTTAACGCAGGGCTGGCATTAAAAATGCAACATAAATGTCGGAATATACATATATATCTCTGCCCCGAAGGCATAATTTGTATGCAGCACAAAATAAGTCATTAGTGCTGGTTAAGCCCTGCTGAATAAAATAGCAAAAAATGGAATGCCCAAAGCGGGTCAGAGACCAATAACCTCTCGCCCCATGCGCTCCATAACGCATGTGATTACACGTCGATAAGTGCTTAAGCCCGCCCCTTTGTCAAACTTTCAATAATTGCGCATAATTCCATATTGAAACCTTTGACAATGTCAGTCGATGTCCGCTGTCCGATGTCCGATGTCCGATATCCTGGCACTAAACAAACAATGGTCGAGCGGCCACTTGACACGCTAAATGCAGGGGATTCCCTTGGAGAGTGCTTAGTCCTGCGTGCATCCCATAATCCGCAGGGCACATGCTTTTTATGTCTGCGAATTTATGTTCAATCGAATTACCATATTATAGTCTTAGTTTCCCCAGTTGGTTGAGTCAAAAATTGTTTATTATTATCCGAAATTTATTTGTGGTTCCCTCTGTGGTCACAAATCGCAATTAGAAGTGATAGCCAGGCTACTCCTGCTGCTGATAATAATTATGATGGCCAGGACAGGAATTTGCATCAATGCAAATTCGATTTGCAATCGTTCAGGGCGGAGCCTGGAATCTGAATCAGAATCAGAATCAGAATCCAAAACCGAATCCGAAACCGAATCCACAGCATTCCAATTCCAATTTAGTTGCACGCAAATATTTATTTAATTTCTATGCAAACTCATGCACAGATACAGATACAGATACAGATGCAGATACAGATACAGATGCAGATGCAGATGCGGATGTGCGTATGTGAATGCGAATGCGAATGCAGATTGGAATGCAGATATAGCTACATATGCAGAGAGCCAGATACAAATGCAGACACATAAATACAGGTGCTGTCACTGCATATCTATTAGATACACAAACCCCGCAAACGCCGCACCGAGGGATGCGGAATATTTTCATTTTGGCATTGCATCAGTTTGCGTTTCGTTTCTTTCGGAATTTTGGATTTCGTTATCCGCACTCCTCCACTGGCAATTATGCCCTTCCACTCCCTGTGTTTGCTTTCCATCTTCCCCCCGAAAAACATACAAAATACACATCCAATTGGATTAGATTCGAGTTGCAAAGTATGCTGGGCGCCTTTGAACTGGAAATTTATTTGCTTATTAAAAGCGATGGAGGCTCCAATTAAA
Source organism: Drosophila auraria (assembly GCA_008042615.1). Classification (NCBI taxonomy): domain Eukaryota; kingdom Metazoa; phylum Arthropoda; class Insecta; order Diptera; family Drosophilidae; genus Drosophila; species Drosophila auraria. The sequence continues at coordinate 4,432 of VNJW01010208.1, forward strand.
GTCAAGCTCACAGGCTGTGTAATTGACTCGACCGTCCAAGGATCCGAAAACAGAGCAGAACAGAGCAGAGGACACTTGTTTGTGTGTCTCTCGGGGCTCACGTTAGGCAAACACAACGACTCCGAGTCCGAGTACGAGCTACGAGTCCTTGCATCGCATCGCATCGCATCGCATCGAGTCCATTGTTATTCCCCGATTGTGTCGCTTCAACTGCCAACATCAATGTTTAATTAACAGCAATCGGTCGGCATTGCTTACAGTTCATCGATTATTTAGACTGGTTTTCTATGGGAAATGGTTTCTTCTAGTCCGGTTCTCTTAGTTATTGTTTTCGTTCGGCTTCAGTGAGGATAACCCATTAGTATTAACATAAGATATTTTTTGTATATTTCAAGAACTTATCGGAAGTTGTATGAGAGAATAATGGAGAATATATATTGAGGACACTAGGGAAAGAGCTCAGATCGTTTTACTGAGAAAAGAAAATTTGAGGATTTGAGGACCACGGCACACTCCACTGCACTCATTTGGTCCTTCGAGCCGGATGTTGTTAAATTTATCCTTTCCAAGAAATACAAAATAAATTAATAATTGAGCCTTATGTTAATTTAAAGTACTTAATGATTTTTTAAATACATTTCCCAGACACTTTTCCTTTTCAAAAGCTTTCCTAAGCAATCTCTTACTAGTTTCAATACATATTCATCGATTTACAATCATTCACAGCAAACCCAAGTGCAAATGGAACACACTTTGCGCATCCCACTACAATCATTTGGTCCTTCGAGCCGGATGTAAGTTAGGTTTCTCCTTCCTTTGGTTAATTTAAAGTACTTGAACATTTTCTAAATACTTTGCCCAGCTCACTTTTCCTTTTCGGAAAACTCTCCTAAACATTCTCTTGGCAGTTTCAATTACTTTTCATCGATTAACAATCATTCACAGCAGACCCAATGGCATCAATGATTGAAGTGCAAAATCATTTGCAAACTTTTTACCACACTAGCCCCCCAGTCTCCACCCAGATTCCGCCTCGATAATTATACAAATGGGCGACCAGTGCCAGTGCTGGATTTTCAATTGCAAATGTGTTTTGGTAATGCTCCCAGAATGATGAATCGCATCCGGGTGCGAAGTCCCCTCCGCACCCACTCTCTCTCTCTCCTTTTAATACCAATAATTCGGATGCCTGGCTACCCCCGGGGGGGCATTGTGCTGCACAGCCAACACTCAACAATTTGCCATTTAACCATTATGGCCACTGAACCCCTGTGTGTGCGATTGGAGTTCCTTTCGCCTTTGTTTGCTTTTTTGTCATGGAAAATCATGAGTTTCCATGAGCGAGCCGGAAGCAGGAAGACGAGTAAACCGCTTTTGTGCATTTCGTGCGAGCGCGGCTGCTGGAAATGTTTGTCGGAAAAATAAAGGAGGAAAGGCTCGAAGAGGAGCTGAAAAAAAGGATAAAAAGGGGTGGCTAATGAACACGACACTGATGCCATCGATGATGGCAGCAGGCTGGGGTACGAAAAGTGGGCCCCTTTTAGTGCATTTTGCAATTATGAAATGCTGCCAGCTTTCCGGCAACAAATTTTAGGCGCCGAGCATAAAATTTGCAATTAAATGCCAGCCCCAGCCACGCCCACTAGCACTAAACTCGGGGTACATATATATTTCTATATATAAAAACACATATAGCACGGAGTCTGTGTGTGTTTTTGCCACAAATGAGGTCAGTTCCTCTTTTTCGCTCGCCTGGCTGCTGGCGATCGTTTTTTCTCTATTTAGTTTTTTTTTCTTTCAGTTTTTGGCTTGTTGTGACATTTTTTGGTGCATTAAGGCAACAAAAAGCGGGCAGGAGCCGGGCAGGAGCCGGGCACGGATGTAACAACAATGGGCAGTCAGGTGGTGGGGCTGCTCCCCGCTCCGAAATTGCGTATACGCCGCGCTGGTCACGATGCAATAATGTCCGACGTTGGCATTAAAAACAAAACTGAAAATGAATACAAAACAGGGTTTATAAAAGGAGACAAATACGAAACTATTGATACCCCTTAAAGGGGTTAGAAAAATAAACAAAGTAAAAGGTAAAAAAGGAATCCCTTACCTATATTTTATTTAGATCTGGTTACCCACTTCCAGGCGTGTGAAAAACAATACTAGATGGTGTTATTTTTAAGTGCTTTCGCCCACCTTGGCGCCCTGGGAGCTACACTAGTCACACTAGTCGTATACGCAACGTTTACCCTGCAGCCATCAAGCAGTTATAAAAACGCAGTAAGGACGCAAAAAAAAAAGAAGGAACAACAGTGGCAGGAACAGAGGCGAACAAACAGCGACAAGAAAATGACAGAAGGTTTCGATTATACAACAGGACGAGGGAACGGGGTGTGTGTGTGTGTGTAAACAGGGTAATATAGCTTGTTGTTCGATGTATGGGTATGGGTATGGGATGTAGGATGCTGCCGGCTGCCGGCTGCCGGCTGCCTGCAGCTGAGGGCGTGGCTGCAGTGGCAGTGCAGTGACACTGCGCCCATTCCGTTGACCCGCATCTGCGGACAAGGACGAGGAGGGGCACCACTCGGCAAGTGCAAAAAGTACTCGCAGTTGCCGGGGCCAGGGCAAATGATAAATGACAAAGGACATACCATACACACATACGCACTGCCAGGATATTTCTCCTTTTCTTCTTCTGCTCTTTTTTTTCGGATCCCTTGGATCCGCGCAGCTGTTGCCCTGTTCCTGTTCCTGTCTCTCAACTTGTTAAGTAATGTGTGGTCGGCAATGTACATACATCAGCTGTTCATGGGCTTCGAGGGGATTTGACTAATTGGTTTAAGTCCTGGCCAAGCCCCAGCTAAGCGGAGTATAATTTTGTGCGAATATAAAGCATTTTTATTAAATGGTAAGCGCTTTGGAGTCATTATGTAAGCCAGTCCTTGAAGGTTTCTTTTTATGCTTTATTACATTTTCCTTTCATTGTTCAATTGTTAAATCTTAATAAATGCAATAAACCTGCCAAGAAAAATGCATTTACATATTATTTCTCTTATTTTCCAATCAAATGTATTCAATTTCCCTAAATTACTTTCATTTAATTGTTTAAAATTTAACAATTGATAGGTTTTTACAATTAGCTTCAACTTTTATTTATTTTCTCTCATATTTATACTTAGTTTTCTTTTATTTTTGCAACAATTTCTTGTTTCTGTATTTTATAATATTTTTTCTTTGTTAATTCACCGGCCATATTATTGTTCTCAGGCTTTATTATTGTATTCAAATTTGCAAATGTCTTGCTGGCCTTCTTTAAACCTTCAATTTACCACATTCTTGCACCTGATTGGTCAGCACAAACAAACAATTGTCTGAATTGTGTGTGCACTTGCCTGGGGTTAGTTCCAGAGAGTTGTAAAATAGTTTATTTAAATTTGTTTTCTGTAAAAATTAGCAATTAAATATGAGTATTTACTTAAGAAATTAAACTTATTTTATATGAAGAAAACCAAGTGATCTTAAGTCTTTAAAGTTTATGTCGAAAAGTAAGCTCTAAAAATCAAACACTTTTTGGCTGATGGTAAGTATTTAATTGCCTTTCCCTAGACACCTTTTTGAGCTAATTTTAAAATTTATTAAATAACTAAATAGACTTTTCTGAATGCCACCCTAGGCTTTAATATGCTTGTGTGTCTGTTCTCGAGTTTCCACTTGAGCGAGCCATTTTAATTAGGCAAATCAACACGACGAAGAAGTTGAAACTGAGATTTCCATTGAAACGGCGAGCGTTTGACGGAAGTGGACACTTGGCTGGGCATCTTGCCATGTCGGCAGCCGGATGTTGGCTTTAAGGACGCCACTTAAAGTCCGAAGTCCGAACATGTCAGTGGATGTCTGTGTGTGCCATAAATACCCGTAGTGGTAATCGTACGTACTCCAAATAGCCCGCATCCGGCTTGTTCAATTTGCGGCTACATGAAAAAGGCAAGGCACCCGTAACTCGACCCTTTCCGGTTCCGGTTTCGGTCCGTTCCCGTTCTGTTCCTCGCTTAATTTGATTTCTGGCCGGAGGGAACGTGGTCGGCGATGAAATTAGCACCGCCTCCGCCTCCACTTTGCATAATAACCCGGACTGGACCGGACTGGACCGGACTGGACCCCAGATAGGCGACTCGACTCGACCGGACCATGAGCAATTCAATTAAATCAAAAAAATCAAAATTAAATTCATGCCGAGAGTTTCGTGGACATGCTCGTGGGGCTCGTGGGGATATGGGGACACGGAGTCCGAAGCCCGGAGTCCGGAGTCGGACACGGATCCGGATGGAGCATTCCAATTGGCATTTCAATTTGATTTGCCGGCCGGCCATGGCCGGGAGCGGAGTTTTTAATGTGCAAATCGTTTGAATTGTTCGAATCAATTAAATTTCTGGCCACGCATCGCCGGCCATTTTGGCTTTAGTGAGCTATTTTGATTTATTTAATATTGTTTTCCTGCCTTCCTGTTTTATGTTTTGTCTCTGCCTTTTTCCCGGAATTAATAAAAATTAATTGAATCAAAAGCTTGAAATGATCGAAGCGTATAAATTCGAGTTGAATCTCTTTCGGGTGAAGTTAATTCCTGGCGAGCCATATATGGGTATTTTTTTGGGGGGGAGGTGTAACATATTAAATTCAATTATGCTCTATGACCATGCCCTGGCCAGTGGCCCATAAATTCAGGCAAGATTTCGGCGGGCTGGCAGCGCTGCCATGCCATCAATCAATCACTTAGTCAATCAATCAGTGCAGCGTGCCAAAAATCAATCTGTCGCACTAATTTCATCAATTTAAACGCAGTTAAAATGCATTTATATTTTTTGCCATGTGCCATCGAGCCTTCTGCCAGTCAACGATTTTTATTGCCACTTGCAGTGGTCGTTGGCGATTGCAATCACTTTGTAGGCTTCTCCGAAAAAATATTAGGGTATTTGCCACTATTTGGGCTTTGAATACTAACTTTGAATATAAACTTCGATCTAATTTCATTCAATGATGGATTTTCAATAATCCAGATTTATAAACCTAATAAGAACCAGCGCGGGAAAGCTTTCCAAATTAAAATAAATGCAACTTTGGCTTTGTTATGTAATTAAATTACATAATACATACATTACAGTAATTTTTAAACCATGATTTGTCCAAATAAAGCTATCATATTTTTCAAAATATTTTCGTAACCCAAAAATGTGCGAATTTGAGGTCTTCTTGGCAGCCTCTTAAAGCCAAAAAGAAAGTGATAGCCAAAAGCCGTATAGTTTCCGATTCGCAATTAAAATCTTGATTATTTACAATCAAAGTTTTAAAATAAAAATTTCTCAACCTAGTAAGCAGTTTTATTATTTTATCAAAAAAAAAATATGGAACAGCTTTCCGAATTGAATTTAAGGCTATTTTGGATTAGTTATGCATATTTTTAGCTTTGATTTGTCAAAAAAATTACCATATTTTTTTTAACCAAAAAATGTGCCAATTTTGGGGTCTTATTGAGGGCATATTATGGCCAAAAAGTGAGTGATAGCCAAAAGCCGTATAGTTTCCGATTCGCAATTAAAATCTTAATTATTTACAATCAAAATTTTGAAATAAAAATCTGAAAAAAAAAATTTGATAGATTTTTTCAAAATTTCATAATTGTCAAAAAATGTTTAAAATATATTTATATGCAGATTTGTTAATCTAATAAAAACTAGCAAAGAAAACCTATCAAAATTGAAATATTTGCAAATTTGACTTAGTTATGCCTTTTCTTAGTTAACAAACTGCTTCCTTGCTTGTTATTTCATTCAGATCCTCTATATTTCATTCCATTCCCAACCATTTCATTCCCTTCTACAGCCTTCCTTAATTTCCACTTATTTTTCATATAATTTAAGGTACCCAAGCTTCGGCTTGACAGTACTTCTTTTTCCGCCACCAATCTGTCGTTCGTTATCCTGTTTTTTGATTAATGATCTGTGTCCCAGCCTGAAATTTGCCTAGCTCTTTCCCTGACTGACTGACGGACGGACGGGGTGCTTATCCCACCGTTCCGGGGGCTTTGGTAATGGCTTTGGTTTTTGGGCCCGTCCAAATGTCAATTTCATTTCGGGCCGCCCTGCGGCTTGAATAAATTGTATCCAGTTCGTCGATTGCACTGATTGCAGCTCGGTAGCTTTGTAGCCTTGCTGCTGTTTGCGGGGAACAGGGAACGGTGCTGAACAAATTGCATAATGCCAACCGAAATGTAAAATTATGGCGATAGCCAGGCCGGTCCCTCGCCCTTCCTGGGCCCTAAACGAACCACAACCAATGGGGGGGCGCTGCTCCCGAAGCCGCTGCCGCTGCCGATGCTGTGTGCGGGTTAATTTGATTTTAATTATGAACGAGGGCGCGACCAGCAGCAGCAGCAGCAGCAGGCTCGTTTGCCTGTTTGCGGTTAATCAACTGTCCATGGCATAAATATTTTGATTGCCACAAATGCGCCAATGGCCAAAGCCTGGACCTTTGCCTTTGCCTTTGACAGGACCAAGTACCGCACCGACCACCGACCACCGAAAATGAGGCGCCAGCGTTGCCGCAGAAATGACAATTAAAAATAATTTGAAATGCAGACGGGTGCCGGGAGCGGGCACCAACCAACCAAACCCAGAGTCATAGATGGAGCTCCATGAGCTCGAGAGCAGCAGCGCATTTCATTAAAATTTCAAGTCGACTCAACTTTCGAGCACACACAGGAGGACACAGCACTTGACAACAAGAGCCGCTGCCACCGCCATCGCCATATCCCCAGCCAGTCCCGGTCCAGGTCCTTCACTTCTATCCTCGCCCGAGCACACTCCAAGTCCCGGTCGGAAGCGCCATTTAAAATTAGTGAAAAGTTAAAGCCCGAACGGAACGAGCAGACAACATGAGCTGCCCCGCAATTAAGTGGAAGTGAAGCCAGGGAGAGAGCCAGAGCGAGAAGTCGCCTCAAGGATACCCTGGAAACTAAGGCAAAAAAAAGGGAACTAGAAAAACAGAGACAACTTTTATTATGAAATATTCTGAAATAAAAATATAAATGGAAACTGATTTGAGTCCCTACCTACCCTTTACATTGTCCTGGCATCTGCTGGGTAGCATTCCATGTCCATCCCTAGCTGGTAGGTGCTCTAGGGGTAGGTGTGTGTGTGGCTGTGGGTGTGGGCGATGGCGATTGTAGCCATCGCTTGGCTCGGCTGAAATTCAAAACGTCCAGCCAAGTGCTGGCTGCCATTCCTGCTGGGCGGGTCCTGGATCCTTTCGCTCCATTGCTCCTTTCGCTCCCGCATTGCAGTCATAGTTTGGGGGCTGCCAGGGCCATTGCCACTGCCATTGGCATGGCTTTATGGGTCTTTAAGCGAGCGGAGGAAATCGATGGAGCCGAAGACACAAAATTAAAAATTCCAAACAAAACCCCAAGGAAAATGCATTCGATTGACTTTGCTTTTGTGTGTATTTTTCATTCTTTTTTATTTCGGTTGCAATCTTTCTTAATATTGAATTTCATTTATCATTTATCGTTTATCGTTTTTCATTTTCGGGTTATTCCCACCTCTAGCCATTAGCCTCGCCTAGTTGCCAGCTATCGCTAATCGTTTATCGTTTATCGCTTATCGCTTGCCTTTGCCCTTGAGCGTTCCATTGCCATTCGTTTCGTTTCGCTTAATTTTGGCCTTTGGGTTTTCTTTTCTCTTTTTTTTTTCTTATTTATTTTGTCAGTAAACGCACACACACACACATATCAGTTTAAGTTAAGTTCTTCATTTTGTTTAATAATAACTTAAGGTTAAATAACAATCACATTTACTTATTTCTTTTGTTTTCGTTCGACCCAAAAAAAAAAAACATTATCTGCACGCGCCTTGTCCTAACCTTTATATTTGATTTACGAGTAGTGTAAGTTTTATTTTTAATCATTTATAGTTATTAATATTCATAATATTTTCCCATTGGCATCATCATCCGTCGTGTGTTCTCAGGGGGTAATTGTCAATAAAACAATTGGAACAAACGTGAAAACGTAAACAACAAAAGTCTGGGATTATGTTCCACCTATAAACGTATAGCCCGTAATCGGTTTTATCGGAGTAATCGGAATAATCGCTTACTTGCCGGGGGCTTGGGTAATTCCTACTACTTACAAATTACGCGCCACTTGCAGTGCACGGTTCTGACTTGATTTACTTCTAAGAGAGTTAAGTTTTTCCTTTTCTATGCTTTATCAATTGGTGTATATACTATATATACCCATATATATAGGGGTATATATATAGATGTATACATGGATTATGTGTGGGGGGCAAGTATACGGAAATGTTTGCATTTTTCTAACATATTTTACCAATCGCTTAGGTCTATCGTTAGCCATTTAGTTCTCATTTGCTGGGATCCACACACAAGAAAAAATATATGTATAGTTTAAGTATTGACTAGAACTATTACTATTTTTCTTTTGGGTTTTATCGTTTAAAAGGTTACATATATATGTATTCTGCGGTAATTGTATAAATTGTTCGTTTCGTCTTGTAAATTGTGTTTTGTAATTTCTTTATTTTTTTGGCTTGCTACAAAAGTTCGGCACATTTGATTTTGTCAAGTTGTGAGTTGTGTACTTGTGTTTTTGTAAGTTGCGAAATATTTATCAAAATAATCGTAATTTACGACTATTTTATGAGAGTGAGTGTGTGTGCTCCATGTCCGGATTTTCTCTTGCCAAGGGAAATTATAGTTCTACCAAGAATTTTGTGTCTTTTAACTGTGATTTATATATTCCTCTGACTGAACTAACTGAACAGTTGGCTTAACCTCTCGAAGTTGCCCTTGAAACCAACATTATGCCTGGACCTAAGCCTCCTTCGGGTTGTCCGGACACAGGACACACTTTGGATGTACTTGGATGTCCTTAGAATTTTGCTACAATTATGCTGCTCCTTATTTTTTTTTTATTTGGCCTTCTTGTTGTGTGTAAATAATTAGCCTAATTAATTATGCCTGTTTCTTGCTGTTTTTAAATCGTATTACTGTTACTCGTTACTTTTACTCGTTACTCGTTACTGTTACTATTACTCGTTACTTTTACTCGTTACTTTTACTTGTAGTTATAGACATTGAAGTACTCGTTAGATGGTGGATGCAGGTGGGGAGAGGCTGCCAGCCGCAAATAGACAATAAACAATTAATTATGATTTACTCGCATTAATCGCCTTTAATTGTTATTATTATTATGTTTTTTTTTTTTTGGTTTTCTCGATATATTTGGAAAATCAACAAACAGTAAGTGGAAAAAGTTCTCTTTTCTTTTCTATTTCTATCTTTTCTCAGTGTGTGTATACTTTTAAGTTTACGTTTCTTTCGGCTTTTTTGGGTATCAGTACTCTTTCTTTCCAGCAATCCTTGCGGCGCAACGACCTCTATGAGGTCCTGTGTGAGTCCGAAAAAAAAAAAAAAACAAAATTCTTGGCTCACCTTTCTGGCCGCCTTTCTTAACTGCCGTTCACGTCGACCATGGAGTGCATCCCGTTGCTCAACCCATTGCCGCCATAGATCCCGCTCTGCGGCGGCGGCGAGGCTGGCGGCGATGCCGGTGGCGTCAAGGTGGCTGGCTCCTCGGCCTCCACCTTGACCACATTGCTGATGGCCTGAATGGGCTTCTCTTCCTCCTTGGTGAGCTGCGGCTGCTGCTGCTGCTCCGGTGGCGGTGGCGGCGGCAGGCTGTCCAGCTGATTGGACTCCAGGAGCGTGTAGTCGCCGAGCTCTGAGTTGATCTCGTCCGTGGTTGGTGGCGCCGGCAGGCTCATCAAGCTGTCGTAGTTGGCCTCGGGTTCGATGTCGACTTCTGGCTGGGTTTCTGGAATAGCTGCTGTCTCTGGCTCCTTCTCAATGGGCTCCACTGTCTCCTCCTTGAGGGGAGGCTGTATGTCTGCCTTCTCCGCTTCAAGTGACTTTTCTGGTGGAGCAATCTCTGCCTTTGTTTCTGGTGGAGTATCTTTAGGCTCCTTTTCCGGCAGAGCCTCCTCTTTAACTTGCTCCACCTCCAGCTCCTGTTCCTGTTCCTGCTCCTGGTGTGGCTGCGGGCTGGCCAATATGGGCTGGGCCGTGGGCGAACTGGTGGCATAGCCGGGCTGCTCGATGACATACAGCTCCTGGTTGCCGTAGGAGTAACGCTTGTTGGAGTCACCCGACGAGGTCGAGCTAAGGTCCGACTGGGAGAGGCCAGTGCAGGCTCTGATCTCGGCGGCGGCTGCTGCTGCTGCTTCTCCCACCTGAGCCTCACCCTCCAGGGCCTGCTCCTCGGCCTCCTCGATGAGATGCAGGGGCGCCGAGGCAGGTCCGCCGGCAAAGTCCTGCGGCGGAGCATGGATCTGCACCTGTTCGTGGCTGGGTGGCAGCGAGTGCTCGTTGAGCAGATGGACGCCATTGCTGGCCATCTTGGAGTCAAAGGGCAGCTCGGTGGCATCCAGCCCGGTCACGTTTGAGTCAGCGGTTGGCAGGAGCTGCTGCTTGGAGCTAGTGGAGTCAATGCCGCGGGCCACCTCCACCACAAAGACGCCGTCCTTGTCCGTGTGCATCTTGGTCTCCCGGGCGTTGCGCGAGATGTCCTAAGAGGAGGAGAAGAAAATTGAGAATAGGAACAGGTGTGCGGGTGGGTTAGCAAGTCAGAGGTGCACACACACACACACATAACAACAACATCAAGGAAACAAGGATACAAGAGAGAGAGAGAGAGAGAGACAGAGAAGGAGAAGAGGAGGCGATAGAGCAGACAAGACGCCCCATGGCTGCCATGCGGAAAGTGTCGAAAATTTGCATACACGCTTGAGGCACACAAGGACACCATTATCCTCATTACCTGGGGATGGCCCAAAGGAAATTGATTAAAGATTAAAGAAACACACAAATAAATCAACAATCATGGCGTGTGTGTGTGGGGTGTGGGGTGTGGGCTCAAGGACAGTGCTTAGTGGCTAGGACTTGGATCTATGACAGGTATTTATAGCTAAGGACACAAACAACATTTCCCGGATGCAATTTCCATACAGAACCGCAGGCACAAGATGATGATAATGATGACACAGAGACAGAGACAGAGGCAGAGGCAGAGGCAGGAGGCAGAGACGAAGGCCAGGCAGAGATTAGGATGATTGGATGGATGGACAGGCACCAAGCACGGCGACAAGTAACTACGACAACATCCAGGGACGACATCCTGCCGAGTGCCGAGCAGAGAGAGAGCGGGGAAAGGACCTCGGACCTCGGACCTTGGACCTCGGACCTCCTAACGAACTTACGTGGCGCTCCTCGGTGACAACAATCAGATGATTATCTTTGAGCGTCATCTTGGTGACGGAGCCACTGGGAGCCACCTGGGTGTCACCCCCACCCGGCTCCAAAGCCACACCGAATCGAAACTCGAGGCACTCCAGCGCAGGCGACAGAAAGCGGCCTTGACTGCCGCCACAGCCACCAACGCCATCGCCATCGCCATCGCCACCACCAGCAGCGCCAGGGGGTGCCGCTTCCAGGGCTGCCTGTGAGCGTTGCTGTGAGTGTTGGGGTTGTTGGGGTTGCTGTGGGTGCACTGGGTCTGGTCTCGAGGTGGTGGTATTGGTGGTGCTGGTGGTGGCGCTGGCGGATGCAAATGCAGCGCCAGATGATGATGTGAACGAGGAGGAGGAGGAGGCGGATGGGTCCGACTGCAAGAGACGGAGGGCCTTGTGTTCAGTGTTCTGGAAAAGGAATGCATATCGCACACTCGCACAACGCACACTCGCACAACGCACACTCGCACAACACACACCATCGCACAACACACACACACACTCCGGCTCCTTCGCTGGCGCAGAAATTTCATTACCGGCAAAAGGGAATTCATTTAAATGTCGACGCAACGCGAGATTCAGCTGGCGTTCACGAAAGTCACTGCTCTGAAATCGAGAAGGTTCGCCGTCTTTAACCTTAACTTTAACCTGGACTTTAATATTAGAACTAAATTTGGGCCTTAACTAATTTTTAAAATGTGTTTAAAGGCCTAATTTAAGTACTTTTGAACCCTTTTCTATAGCTTCAACTATTAACTCAAGCTTAAGAAGCTATTTCACCTTTTAATTGTTTTAACTTTAACCTGAACTTAAATCTTGGAACTAAATTTAGCCATTTACCAATTTTGTCTATGTATTTAATGGACTATGATACACATTTAATCACCTTCCTCTATAGCATTAACTATTAACTTGAGCTCAATAAGTAATATCTTTCAATTGTATTAACTTTAACCTTAACTTTAACCTGAACTTTAACTTTGGAACTAAATTTAACCATTAACTAGTTTTTAATAGGCGTTTAAAGGCCTAATTAAAATTTTTTTAAGCCCTCCTTTATAGCTTTAACCATTTAGTTAAGCTCAGCAAGTAATGCCTTTTAATTGAAAAAACTTTAACCTGAACATTAACCATGGAACTAAATTTAACCATTAAATACATTTTACTATGTATTTGAAGGCCTAATTTAAAAACTTTTGATTCTTTCTTTAAAGCTTAGACAATATATTTATGCTTTGTCACTTATTTCAGCTATTAATTGTATTAACTTTAACCGGAACTTTAACCTTGGAAATAAATTACGCCATTAAATAATTTTAACTATGTATTTAAATACCTCAATTAAATACTTTTTAACCCTCTTTTATAGCTTTAACTATTTACTTCGCCTCTTTCACCTATTTTACATTTTAATTTAATTTCCTGAAGTTAGTTTAACTGCCAATTAAATTATTATAAAAAAATAACTTTTAATTTAGTTTTATAGTTAAAGTTTTAATTGTTTTACTGCTTTCTTTATAGCTTTAACTATTTACGTAAGCTAATTAACAAATTTGACCTTTTAATTTAATTTCCCAAAGATAAATTAACTTTAAGTTGCCTCTCCTTTTAACTCCCAGATAATGATTATTAAATATTAGCTTCCAATTTAAGTTTCAACTTAAGAAGTCAACTGCCACAAGAGTTTTAAGTTCCCAAATGAAGCCTTCTCCTAGATTTCTTTGTTAACTGTAGCAACTGTATAATATTTAATTTAATCTTCAGGTTAACCCCTTAACTTGAACCCGACTTATCTTCAACTTAAGCCCCTTTCACGGTGGCCACGGCTAGCGGTTATTATCTTTAATTTCTGGCTGGGCTTCGACTCTCAATTTCAACGGCAACGCAATAAAATTTCCAGCGGAAATTCTAGCCATTGTTTAATTTTCTCGAGAGCTCGGTAGGTGCAGCAGCAGCTACAGCACAGGCACAGAGTGCATCCGCGGGGCGGCCAGGTGTTGAAGATGGTACTTGCGTTTAAATTTTCACAATTTCACAGTTTCCATCAAGCGAAGGTGACGCGCGCGCAGGGGGTGGCAGCGTGGGTGGGCGTTGGGTGTTAGGTGTTACAGAAGGGGTACGGGGCGGGGGCTTCAAGGGCGTGGAGGGAATGCTGTCCCATTCATCCTTTTCGAACGGCGAACTTACCTCGTGCTTGGAGGAGTCCTGGCCCTGCTCGCTGTCGTCGCCTGGGGCGCCACCAGCTCCCGCCATTGAGTTCTTGTTCAGCACATACCTGCAAGTGGAAGGGGACACTGGTAAAAAAATATGTAAGGACTGGAATATAGTTTTAAAATTATTAAAAATAAAAAATATTTATTAGATAATATATTTGGAAATAAAAATAAATGTGTATTATATTTAAAACATATTCTTTAAACATTTGTGGTTTTGAAATCCTTTATACAAGTTGCCCAAAAGTAGGCCATAAAGACTATACACTATTTTATTGGTTTTTTTAAATCTTTACCATAATTATTTAAATATTTTTGCTATATTCTGTTTATTAAAAATAATTGAAAATGTTTTTAAAATTCTCATAAACATAAATATAATAATGTTTTATATTGAAAACATATTTAATATCTCGAAATTTTTAAAATTATTTATAAAAGGTGTCCAAAAGCAGGCTATAAAAATGGGAGGTACCAAGTTTCGAGTACATTTTAAGATATTCTCTTTCTCTTTAAGTTCCAACACCATTTTATTAGCTTTTAAATCGTTATCATAGTTATATAAATATTTTAGCTTTATTTTTATTTGATAATAATCATTGAAAATACTTGTTTTATTCAAACAAATATTAAAATAAATATTTATTATGTTCAAAACATATTTCAAATCTCCGTGGTTGTGAAATCCTTTATAAAAGGTGCCCAAAAGTAGACCATAAAAAGGGAAAGTACTAACTTCACCGTACATTTTAAGATATTTTCTTTCTTTTAATATTAAAATTTATATAATTATTTTTGCCATATTTTTCCACCAGTGTATGTGAAAGCACGAGGCTGAGACTGCTGCGGCTGCTGTAGGTGCCAAAGTTGTTAAGCAGCCGAGCTGAGCTGAGCTCACAGAGTTTCAAAATCCAATGCATTTCTAATGATGCCGCGTCTCAAATTAACATTTTGTTGCCTACTTTCCGGCTGACTGCAATTACCCAGACGATGCCCTCACTCGCCAGAGCGGTTACGAGGACTCTCTGTGTGTATATCGTCCCTTGAGGGAGCCTTGAGCCCCAATTCGATTAATTTCAATCAATTCTTGATGGTTTTTGGTTGAAATTCCCGAAGCTAAGGCGCCACAAAGTAGGCAACAAAGTCTAGTAAATATAATTAATCTACAAAAATAAATGAATATAGATTTAATCTTAAAATTACTTCAAGGTTCTCTTTACTTTTATTTTCTTGATACATAAATTTAATGACCGAAACTCCGCGAAAACATAACAAATGATTTTCTAGGAAATCGCCAGGCTTCATTACAATTTTCCGTCGGACTGTCCTCGTTGCCAGCCAGAGCCATAAGAATAATGTTGGCCTCTCAAGTATCCAAAGTCTCCCCCATTGAAATTACAATGAATTTTGCGCCATAAATATTAAGCATTTCCAAGGGAAAGTTGCTCTAGAGAGAGTGTATGGCATTGTCGTTGCCAGGACTACGCGTCGTCCTGCGTCGTAACTCTCGTAATGCTATTGGCACTCAACAAATTTCGAGTTGGGAAGCCGCCGAAACGAGCCACACGCACAACTAATTTCTCGTCTCAAGAGTTTATTGTGCAATTTCCTCCCAGACACACGCGCCCAATGTCCTGGCCAAGCCGTAGAAGGGAATAAGGCAAATAAATTGTGTGTTTCCTTTTTATTTTTTGACTCCCAGGATTGTGTGAGACGAGAGGTGAGTGGGCAACAACAGCGACAGCAACAAACTGGCAACGTTTGCGGTTGCCATTTTCCGTTTTATGCGTTTTTCCTGCGGCGCCAGGGATCACCTTCTTAAAACAGCTGCCTTGTTAGCTCCCTGTGTCATCTACATCATCTGTGGAATGGGAATGGGAGTGGGGATTGGGAGTGCGAATGGGCATGGGGATGTGACTTCCGTTTTCCGGCCGCCTTGATTTGTTGCGCCTTGGAAGATGCCTCAACCTGCCGGCTGCTGCCTGCTGCCGGCTGCCTGCTGCCAGGCGTTATCTGCTTTCATTTTGTTTGGCATTTAGTGCCCAGCGAGTATGTGAGTACACTGAGAGAATTATCTTCCAGAATTCTTGATTAAAAAATACTTCAAGAAAAGGTAAAAACAACTAAAAATCACTTAAAGAAAAGGCAAAAAGGGTTGTCAAGAATATTAAGACACTTAGTGCCCAGCGAATACACTAAGAGAATTAGGTACTAAAATTCCTTTTTAAAAACTATTTAAGAAAAATGTGAAAACTACTGGAATTTTGATTAAAAAAATACTGAAAAAAAGAGGAAGACAACTGAATTTTTTGATTTAAAAATTACTCTGAGAAAGAGGGTTTCCAAAAGAGTTTCTAAGAATTTTTTTACAAGGAAATAAAATATCTTCAAGTGCCAAAGGAGGTTTGCTACCCTTTTTTTCCTGTGTATTTTATATATATCTCACCCACTTGTATATATCTCATATATATATCTGTACATATCTCTCTGTATATACAAATCCTTAGCTGTAACACCAGCAGCAGCAGCTTTCAGCGAAAATTCGTTGGCGTGGCCAAGATTTATGTATGGGCCAGAGACTGCGGGCGATAAAGGATGTGCCTGCCACCCAAGGACCTGCTCCTGCTCCTGCTCCTGCTGCTCCCCCTCTATTCACTCCGTCACAGATTTGTCAATGTTTTGTTGCTGTTCCTGCCTGTCTCCCTGCCTGTCTGTCTGTTTGTCGCCGGCAATGCGAATGAGAAATAAAATGCCACGAATGAAGCTGATAAATGCGATTTGCCACGCCTTGCCGCGAGGGTTGCGAGGGATGCGAAGGACCCCTTTCCGGGGTCAGGTGGTGGCTCTGGCAAATTGCTTTAGATTGAGTGCATTCCAAGGAATGCCATGCGTGGGGTTGCCTTTTCTCAGTCGCTGAAAAGTAGGCAACAAATTTAACCAAAAAGAATCCTTCTGGCTTCCCTCCTCTTTTTATTTAAAGGTGGCTTTAGCCCAGCTCATCCCTCATTCCTTCTCCGGCTTCCTGGCAATTTCTTGCAATTATTTTTGATTTGTGGGGGACATGGCGGCCGTCTAAGCTGATTAAGCGCCACATAAGGCGGAAACAATTAGCTGAGGACCAAGGATGTCCTGCCAGTTGAAGGCAAAAGGTTGAAGTTTCGATTCCCTTTAATTAAGAGGCAGCAGTCTTAAGAGTTTTCAACTTTTAAGCACTTAAAAGGACTAAAAATATAAGAAATAAAAGGAAAAGATACTCACTTGATGGCGCAGTACATGGACACCAGCAAAGCCGAGGGCAGGATGACTATGATGAGGCCCATGGACACGGCAAAAAGATTGAAGAAACCTTTAAAAAAACACAAACAATCACCAAGGATTCTCTCAGAAAAGAAACCCAAGCCAACTCACCTTCATATTCGGCCAGTGGATCCTCGGACAGAGCTGTGGCATTCGAGGACCTGCCACTAGACAGCAGAGGAGCCATGTTCGAAGCCGAGCCCGAACCCGAACCCGATCCGTAGCCCGATCCCGAGCCCGAACCCGAGCCCGAACCCGAGTCAATCCTCTGCAGCAAAGTGGCATTCACCATCTCCGCCACCGGCAGCTGTTCCCGATGCAGGTGACTTGCCGAATGCCGGCTGGGCAGGTGGCTCAAGCCATGACCCATCTTCTCCTGCTGCTGCTGCTGCTGGCGGTGGGCGGGACTGTCAAAGGGATAAGAACCCTCAACGCCATCGAAGCCTCCGCCAGCTCCATCGTCAATCAAATCCCCGCCATACTGAATGGAGCTCTCTATGACATCCGGTTCGCTGTCGATGCTGTTCCCCTGGAGGTCGTTCTCGTAGACACCCATGCCCAGTTCCCCGGGCATGTAGTCGATCTCCTTGAGCTCGATCTGTGGCGGCAGTTCACCTATGACAGGCACGCCAATGGCCAGATCTGGGAGCACCGCCGGCTGGATGACAATGTCCTGCTGCTGCTGCTGCTGGGGCGAAGGCGGTGGGGGTGAGGAGCTGCCCCAACCCAGTGCCGGCTGCTGCTCCACCTCGATGACCGACTCCCCCACATAGGTCACGTCCAGCGGGGGAGCTCCATCATCGGAGCGATAGATCTTCAGGGAGTCGGAGCTGTGGTGTGGAGAGAGGATAATGTCCTCCTCCGTGGCCCCGGAGGAGCGCTGCGAGGACTGCTGGGACCCCGACTGATCCATCACGTAGCTGGCGGGGAAGAACTGGTTCTCTAGCTGGAACTTGCGCTGCTGGTCGCCCCCAGGACCCATGGTGGGCAGGCTCTCACCCACCTTGACCTCGGTGTTGGAGATGTAGAAGATCGTGTCCGAGTCGCGGTCAATGGTGGGCTTCCTGGGCATGGGCGGCGGCGGTGGTGGAGGCGGTGGCCGCGGCACCGAGCCACCTCCATCCTTTAGATCAGCCATGAACAGCTCGTCTGCGTCCTGGACGGAGGACTGCTGTGGGGGACGCACAGCGGGCGGAGAAGCATTGCTGGCATCCGAGTTGCGGAAGGTGAAGATGGGATCGGAGGAGGAACCGGGGGAAGAGGAGGAACCTCCCGACTCCTGGCTGCTGTTGTCCCCTCCACTGTCAATGATCTCCACCACCAGGATCTCATCGCTCAGCTTGCTGGGCTTCTCGGGCTGCCTGTAGGAGAACTCCAGATCCTCGCTCTCGCTCCCGAAAGCCTCGGACACATTGATGTGGATCTCGATGGCCGCCGGCTCCGGCTGGCCCAGCGACGAGCCAAGGCCTCCATTGCCTCCTCCTCCGGATGCAGGCTGGGTGGACACATCCGCTCGATCGATCACGTACTGGGTGAACCGCTCCTGGGGCAAGTCCGGGGGCAAGTGTCGAGGCTCTGTTGGCTCCGGTTTGGAGGTAACCACCTCCAGCGGTGGAGCTGGCGGCGGGTAGAAGCCCTCGCTATCCCGGAAGTTCGTCGAGGCCACTATGGAGTCCACCGTGGAGTCGTAGACCTCGATCTGTATGTCGGAGATCTTGGACTCGGTCCGCTCGCCGCTGCTGGTGGGAAGGCGAGAGGTGCTGGTCTGCAGCTCGGGCACCTGGAACACTGTGGTGGACACCGAGCTGGCTCCCAGTCCTAGGCCTTGTCCTGTTCCTACTTGAGGCGAAGCCGTGCTCGTTTCGAAGGTTGCCTGCTGCTCTAGGAGCGCCGTCGGCGCCAGAATCTCCACCAGCTGGCCATTCCTCAGCTGGCTCTCGATGGAGGCCACATGCTGGTGGTTCCGGCTTCCAGGCTGCGGCTTCTTGAGAGGATGCACCACGCTGAAGGTTTTTTCTCCCATGAAAATGGGTCCCAGGTAGACGCTGTGATGGCTGTGGGGTGACTTCGTAGTGGTAGAGGTGGTGGAAGTGGTGCTAATGGAGCTAGTGCTCCTGCTTGTGGTGGGTATCCGCTCCATTTCTGTTTCCAGAGTCCTGGGCGCTGTGGTGGTTGAGGGAAAGTGCTGCTGCTGCAGCTGCTTCTTGCGTGTGAGCTTGAGGCCGTCGTGTCCACTGTCCAGGGGCGGAGGAGCCGCCGTGTGCTCTAGGTCGAGGAGCTGCATGGCTGGAAGAGCCTTCTCTGTGGTGCTTACTGTGGTGGCATTGCTCTTGGCTGGCGGTGGTTTAGAGGTGCTCCTTTCAGTGGAGGTTTTGGGGGAAAGAGTGGTACTTGGAGGGCTGCTCCTTGGGGTACTGCTTTCTGTGATGGTAGTTCTCTCTGTGGTGCTTCTCTCTGTGGTGCTCCTTTCTGTGGTGCTACTCTCAAAGGTGCCTCTTCCAGTGGTGGTTCTCTCAGTGGTGCTACTCTTCAAGGTGCTTCTCTCTGTGGTGCTCCTCTCAGTGGTGCTCCTCTCGGTGGTGCTCCCTTCAGAGCTGCTTCTCTCAGTGCTGCTCCTCTCTGGCTGGCTCTCTGTAGTCCTCATCTCTGGCGTTGTAATCCTCTCACTGCTACTCTCCGGCATCGTTATCCTCTCCGTGCTGCTCCTTGCAGAACTGCTCTCTGGAGTGCGGCTCCTCTCCCTGCTAAACCCTTCGGTGGTGGGCCTTGGTGAGCTGCTTCCTGGACCGTCACTAATGCTGACCTTTAAGCCTGGTTCCGTCAACTCTAAGCCTTCAGTGGCTGCTACCTCGGTGGTTGTGGTGGTGCTAGTCCTTGTTATCCTAGCCAAAGGCGCCTCCATCAGCGTAGGCATGTCGCCCTGCACCCCTATCTCCAGGTGGTGATGCTGATGCTGCTGGTGGTGGCCACCAACCGCTCCTGCGGGCGCTGCCCAGCCGCCGTTGGCCAGCAGGAACAGCAGCCAAAAGGCGTTCATGTTGGCTCTGCCTTTTAACGGTTTAAAGTGGGTTTTTCTGGGAGAGATTTTACCCTTTCCTAGTTTAAATATGGTTTTGTTTCTAAGAGATAAATAGAGTCCTTGCAGTGGCTCTTGCTTATTTTTTCCTTTGCTCCTGTTACTTCTGTGTGTGGGGTGGCCTTTGGCACTTAGTTGAATCCTCGGTTGTTGGCACTGGTCTTTGGGTTGTGGCTTAGCAGCATCTTGGTCTGCGGCGTCATCATCTGGCGCAGCATCATCATCATCAGCTTTCGCCGCAGCTGTTGCAGGTTGCACTCATTTGTGCCGCACTGTTGCAGTTGCTGCCGCTGTTGCTGCTGCAGCCATTTTCCGCAACTGCAGCAATTCAAAGGAGCCCGAGTAGAAGTGTTATTTCTTTATAGTTGTGTTCCTGCTTTTATTGTTATTATTTTGCACGCCTTAATGGCTTGTATCTCTGGGGGGGCAGCTGCTGCTCCTGCTTCGATCTGTGCCTCGAAATGAAAATGGAAATTTAAAACAATGAAACTAATGAAGCAACTCGGGGGAAGCATAGGGAAAGTGTGGCAAAAGAGAAAAAAAAAGTAAAGAAAAGAAAAGCAAAGCAAATAATAGGGCATAAAATATAAACAGAGAGAAAGAGGAAACTAAAAAAAGAAACCTAGAAAATCTTGTCCTTGAACAGCAGTTTTATTGAACATTTTGAGCATAGTTTCCTCCAGAGAGAAGAGGAGAACTCCCCATAGCTCTCGCAACCTGGCACAGATTGCTTGGTACTTCGGAATAAGAAATTCGAGAGACAATCACAAATTCAAGGCAAATACCGCAAAACTGTTGCCCCTTTTATTTAATTTAGTCAACTTGGGGAGCCAAACCCAAACCAAAAACCAAAGTATTCAGGATGAGGGATGAGCGCGCCTTTGAACCCTGGGCCGTGGTACAAAAAGCATGCAAATTAAATGTAAAGCCTCACAAAATGATTCGATTTCAAGGCCCAGAGTCGGTGAAAAAAGGTCGCTTTCCTGGCCCTAGAAAATGGGCCAAAAACCGCAGGCACAGGGCACAAGGCACAAGGCACAAGGCAGAAGGCACACAGGGCATCAGGCTTTCAATTCGCTCATCATCATCGTGGTCATCGTAACAAGTTGCTTATCATCTGCGTCCTGACCCCTTCAACTATTGTTGGGGGAAAATAATAAAGGAAAAATAAAACATCAAAGGACGCAACGGAAAAAGGGAAAAACAAATACCGAATAGGCGCCACATAAAAGCGGAAGCACCATAAAGGCGTTGATAATGGCAGCCCCGTAATGATATGGCAGGCAAATCTATAAATACACAAATTCTGGTTCAAAAAATACACTGGAACAAAGGAAGGCATAAAACAAAAAACAATAAAAACCTAAGGGTTGTGATAAATACTATTTTCAGGGAACTCGTTTAATCACCTTATAGTTTTAAGCATTTCTGCTCCAAACTGACTATTTTTAAGTTTTTCAGGGGAAAAAGTAAATATAGTTTGTTTAAAAAATATGGAATATTATTTAGAAAAATTAAACCAAAGCCTAAATATTTTAAAACAAGTTTTAGAAGCGAATATTCTAAAGCTTCTCTTAGACTACCCATTTTAAGACCTAAACTTTATTATTTTCTAAAGAAATTATCTTTTTTACTAACATTTTTTGAAGGCAAAATAATAAGTCAAAGGTCCCAGGATAATTTAAAACGAAATATTTACTAAAAACAGCAAGAAAATGTATAAAGTTCCACTAATATAATTTAAATTGTTAATAAACAAAGTTAATACATTGAGTTCTTATTACCCCACAGTTTATATTCGATTTTTAATTCATTAATCTCTCAGAATTTATTTATCTTTTACTATTAAATATATGGAAACTCATTTTAATATTTAAGAAACTTAAATTAATTTAGTTTTCTAATGTGAAAGCCTTAGAAAATATTACTTTTTTAACATTAATTAAAAAGACAACTTAAATAATCAAAGCAAAGCTGAAAAACTTAACAAAAATACAAGCTTTGCACTTCTATAAATCATTAAACCAATTTAATACAAAAGAAAAATTCACATTAATCAAAGGAAGACAATAAATTATAATAAAAGTAATTAATTTTCAACTTTATTAGGAAACATAATTAAAATAAAAATCGGTTTCACAGGCTTGCTATTATTATTATTATTATTAAGAGCCACCATTTATTTGTTTTTGTTTTTTTTCGGACACTCACCGGTGCTTCTTCGATTCCGTTTCCGAATCTGAATCCTTTTTCTCGCCCCGCAAGGTAATCCAAGGGTCCTTGCAGAGCCCAAAACTCTGGCACACTCGCTTCTTATTTTTTTATTTTAAATAATTCGGTTTATTTTATTTTATTTTATTTTTCACTTTTAACTGCTAGTTTCTTCGATTTCACAAATACAGTATGTTTATTTTGTTTTTATGTCGCTTTTCGTATGTTCACTGCAAAAAAATGTAGCTAAAAAAACAGAGGGGAAACACCGAGAGAAACCGGAAGGTGAGTTCGTGTTCATTTACATAGAAAATGGCAAGAAACGCCCCGAAAAAGGCGCCAAACTTTGGGTTAATTCCTCAAGGAAACAAGGATTAAGGGATGCAGGATGTAGTGGGGCTAAGGATTCGGGGAGAGGGAACGGCTTATGGGACGCAAAGGACTCACAACACTCCTTTTAGTCCTAAGACTTTATCCTTCTTGTATTTTGTTGTGTTTGAGGCTGTTTCTTGAACGGCCGCTGTTTTTACTGCTGCTGCTGCTGTTGCTTCCGCTGCTGCGTCCTTTTGCTCCGAAAACCGCACGCAAACTGCGCAAAATTCGTAGCATCCTTTGACTTAAAGGACACGAGACACGCGACAAAATCCGCGAGCTTCGGATGAATTTCATTTCCCGAGCGCTGGGCCAGTGTTTGAGAACGCCGCTGCGGCGAGAGTGGAGAGTTTGGCGGCATCAGCTGTTTGGCGGAGGGTTCGTAGCTTGGCTAAGTTGGGCCTTGCCAGATTGGTTGAGTGCTGAAGCTTTTTGTTGAGAGTTGGGGGAAAAGTATTGCCAGAAGGTTAAAAGCTTGAAGTTTACAGGGATTTCTCGTTAAGATGCACGAAATTATAAATTGTTTTAGTATTTTACTTAGTTGTTTCTTAAAATATGAAAAATATGTAAAAACTATTGCTTGTTTACTTTCTTTTTTTTTACTCTAACTTCGGATTTAAGTTCAAGAAAGTGTCGTATTATTGTGACTTAATAATTAAAAAATTATATAAAGTACGGCAAACTTTTTTTGTATTTTCTATTATTAATAATATTATTTACTTGTTTTATTCATCACTTTTTGTTTTAATAAAAATGACCTTTGGAACTACTCAAATATTTTTCACTATTTTTAGCAAAACCGGCATTAATTTTAAATGGAAATATTAAAAGGAATCTGTAGAAAAAAAGGTCTTCCCACAAAATAAATAAAAATAAAATCGAAAAAAAAAACTTCTATAAATTTCCTTTGCAAACGAAGAAATATAAAAACTAAATAAATCACATTTAATTTAATTTAATGGATTTTTCTTTTTCCTCTTCTCTTGGCATTCCTCCATTCACCTCACTTGTTCTGTCTGCCAAATCTTGGCCGTCTTTGCCATTTATTTGATCATGCAACACGCACGATAATTCGCATAAATAACTTAGCCAGTTAGCCAGATTATGTAAGCATTTCTCCTCTTTCTGCTGGCTCTTTCTTCTTGGGGGCTCTTTCTTCTGTGGAATTGTCTACGCGATGGAATTCAAGGCGAGTCCCCTCCGGCGACACTCCCAAAATGTGTCTTAGTCTTAAGATTTCAGCTGGACTTGGTCTTCGGTCTTGGCTGCCTCGTTTGATGCGTTGCACATTAAATTTAAGCCTGACTTCGAGACTTTGAAACGGACATCTGTCAATTCTACGGGCTTTGGACTTCAATCCTTGCCTACACTGGAGGGAAATTAATGGGAATTTAGTGTTTATATTTTAAAAAATACTTTTGAAAATATGTTTCCTTTAGAAAATATTTATTTAAATTATTTGTGTCAAAAAAGACTTATTAAAAATATAGCAAAAGGCTAATTAAAAATAGTTTTCTTACTTATTCAAGCGAGAACTTGATGTAAGGATTTGTAACTGGTAAATGCTCGTGTTTAGCTAAAGTTGCTTTACTTATTAATGCATTATTATAATTAATTCTAAGAAAATCCGCTTTTATTTTCACTATCTTAAATTTTCCTATAATAAATGTTAATCATGCTAGCTCACTTATTTTCCTCAGTGCCCTCTCTTAAAGTCTGTGACATTTGCCAGTACATTTTTGGCAAAAAGCATTTGCATTTTGACAAATTAACAATGCGCATACCTGCGGCACCTACCAACACCGCCACCACCTGTGCCGCGCGCACTTGGAGAACTTAATTGAATCCCCGGAGAGGGTGCCGGAGGGTGACTGCCTGCTCATTGGACACACTCCAATTGTTGACCTCAAAGAGATCCATTTGGCAGGCAGTTTATTTGTTTTTGTGGACCTTTTATGGATTTCGGCATTCGGCATTCGGCGGAACGCTTTCTTCGCTTTGAATCGAATGGAATCGCACCGCTCCGAGGCCGTTCGCATTTATCGAGCGTAATGAGCACGCAGAGCTCTTCGTAGTCTTCGTTGTGAGCTGCTCCTCCTCCTCCTCCTCATCTCGGATGGAGCTCCATTAACACACAAATCCACAGCGTTTCAGCGCTTCAATTGCTCCGCCAGAGTCCATGTCGAAGTTGAAGTTGAAGCTGCAGTTGAAACTGAAGTTCGAACTGAAGTCAAAGTGGGATTGAGACCTAAAAAATGTCAGGCTTCGGGTCTTTGGTCTTTGGGGACACTTCCTTATGAAGTAATGAGAATATATGTATATGAGAAATATATATATAAAATTAATTAAACAAATTATTATAGTCTTTTATTCTGAAATATATTTTAAACGTTTTCTAAACCTTTTTAAACAAATCCTTGCCCACTTTTGGCAGCTGCCTTCTTGGAATCTTGGCTAGCATTTTAGTTATAATTTTATTCTTTTAAAAAAGTCTGTAATTAATTTTAAAAAATGTATATACATATTTTTTTATATAAAATAAATTTTTAGCATTTCTTGGGGGACTGCTGGCTGTCTGCCTTTCGGGGTTAATGTGGCTTCAATCAGTGGCACGACCGTCAAACGCTGAAACTGAACTGCAAACCGATCTTAACTCAACTTAACTCAACTCTCTTGGCCCGTTGGCCGTCGCATCTTAACGGCTCATTTTAATTTTGTGCAATCCGCTTGCAGGGGCTATCTGAAAATTGGCTAAATTGGCAGCTGACAGTTGGCCAGTTGGCCGCCCATGGCCATGACAGCCCGACGTGCCTGGCATTGCCGATTGCCGATTATCAGCAACCGATCCTAGTCCAAATTCCCATACGAATCCGCTTGGCCAGCGGCTCAATCAATTGGAAACTCTGAACCTGTAAATAAACCAACTCCTGCAGGGGATTATGGCCCGCACCGGAGGCATGGTTAGAGTTCCAGTTAAAGTCCTGTTAGGAGCTCGGGGTGGCCAGAAAAAACAAAAAGAATAATCGAGAAGTCACACAAAAAAGGAGTAAATATTTTACTAAGAATTATAATAAATAAAATATAATATTATGTGAATTATTTCTTATAAAAAACAACAAAAATCCCTTGAAGAAAAGTACTTTCTAGGCTCCTCCCCATAATCCCTGGACATACGCATCTCGCCTTTCCGTAATCACCGCTTGTCTTGTGGAATCTCTGGAGATCTCCTCATCGAAATCGAAGCCAAGGCTTATGCAATCGAGATGCTTATCGCTTGGGCCCCTCATCGGAATTGTAAAACACTCGGGAGATGTATCGCTGCCCAGGGCCACCGGGTGGGGTTTTATGATCGTTTTATGTATGAGAAATATTTTGGGATTTTGATAACAGACCGAAACTTTCGCATTTTCGGTCTGGTGTTAACTGATTCACAGGCCCAGCCAAGGGGAGGCGTTGGCCAGCTTGGTCACCGGAGGAGGGCGTGGCAGATTGAATCATCATCAATGGCCGCGAAAGCATTTCACTTTCGCTTCTTGTCATCGCACAATTTCTTTTCATGCCTGCGTTTTGGGTTTTCTGTATTTTTTCGGTGTCTTTTTTTTCTGGTTTTTTTTTCTTTTGCTTCTTCTTCTCTCCTCCCAAAATTTCACTTTCTTTTGAGTCATCCTCGGTGGACCTGCGGCTTCTTTGTGACTCCATTTACGTGGGTGACAACGATTGCAACATCGCCCGGGCTCCGGACTCCAGCCTCCCTCCTAGACAATGGCCCAGCTCTGTTCCGAGTTTCATCATCGTCCATGGATCGTCGCAACAATTAATGTGCATTATTGTCGGGAGTTTATTTATTTGTTACAGTAGAAATTGTTAAGCAAATATTTTTCTTTTTCGCCTCGATCGCTGCGAAAGCCCCGAAAAAAAACCTGTCGAGAAATTTGAGAAAATTGTTGGGCTGCGTTTTGTATTTGCACAGTTGTTGTTTTCGTTTTCATTATTCCCCCCAAAAGGGGAGCGTGGCCAGGGGTGTACCCTGAGTCAGGTAACAGAAAAATTAAAGGGGGGAAAAAGCACGCAGCCAACGGCCACTTTCTTTCATCCGCTCCTCGATTCTGGCTAAGGCCGCTCGGCTTCTCAGTCACGTTCCTTGGCCTGCCCTGAATTGCCCAGAGTTCATTTGCCGCAATTGTTGGTGGCCCCTGCACTGGAAAAAATATATAACAAAAATAGTAGAGGGGTTAGTTAGGGGTAAGGACGTTCGTTAAACTACTGGGAACAAATCTAGGTATTTATTTTCCTTACAATCACTAAACTTCTTTGATTCTTTGGGTCTTGAGGGGTTCTAGCATACTTATTAATATAAAAAAGTAATAAACAATTATTTAAAAAATAATATTTCTTTCTGTTTAGCAATTTCTGGCCTGTTCACTGGTCAGTGGCCAAGTTGGGCTGAAGTTTTGTGTGCACAGAAATCATAATTCGCTAATAAATTTCCATTTCCATGTCGGCGACGCTCGGCAGGCAGGTTGAGCGTTTGTCCGGAGTGAAAGTTACCCCGAATCCTCCTCGAAAAAATTCCCCAGTGTCTTCCCTACGTCCGCTGACCTCTTTTGGGTAGCCCTAAAAGTCAAACCTTCCGCCAAAAAAAGAAAAAACAAAAAATACCTGTGCGTAATTGAATTAAAAAGTAGAAAATAATAAAGAAAACAACCTAAGAAAATTATATTTATTATGATATTAATATTAAATACATTTTCAGAAACTAAAGAAATATGTTTCAACTTAATTTATATGGTTTATGTTATGTAAAAAACTGTATTTAATATGCAATATATATTTTTAGATACATTTTAAAGAGGAATCCAGACTTGCACGCCTTAAACAGTTGAAAATAATACAGAAAACTGGCTCAAATTATTATATTTATTACAATATTATTAAATACTTATTTTAGAAACTTAAAAAAGATATTTCTACCTAATATATATGCTTTATTTTATTTAAGAAATTTGATTTAATTTGTAAATTATATTTACAATTTTTAAGACCCGTTCCCACTTGTAACTGCTGGCCAAACGAAAGACTTAGGCCACAAACCAGGCCAGCAAGCCCGAAAAAGTCGAAGCAGAATGCCAAGTGAGGCAGCGCGCAAGCTAATTACTCCGAATCTTGAAAACCCCCACCACTTCCGCTATTTGTGGACTCGGTTTAACTACAAATTTCACTCTCGTTTTCTGCATAGAAATGACTACAACTTGGGCTTAAAAGAGTTGTGGCTCATAAACTTGTTTCTTGTTTGGCGAGGAGGAGCAGAAGGAGGAGAAGAGGCGGCGAGATACGAATAATTTCACTTTTATTAAGTAATTTCAGCGTTTGGCTGGCTGAGAGTGACACTTGTCAAAAGATAGCAAGATACCGCGGATACATGCGCGGAGAAAAGCCAGGAATGTGCCGAATCTGTTTTTATATACACTTTATATTTTCTGTTTTTGTTTAATGTTTTTTATTTGGAGATGCATGTGTGCTGATAGCACAGAGAACGAAACTTTCTTGGCTGCACATTTGGCACAGGCGTTCGTTCAATCAAAGCCAAAGCCGAAGCCAAACTATTTTTACAGCCATCAAGCGCGCTTCCAGCTTCAGCTTCGGCGATGATAGCGATCGGCAGCATAAATGAGCCAATTTCAGGCTAGACTAGATTTCTGTGTCTCATTTGGCTGGGTTGTCAACAGAACAGCCCTTATCCCCCCGCTGAGATCTCCGCGGCTTGCCACGGCGGGTCACATCAAAGTCAGCTTTAGCTCTTGATTTTCAAGCACTTTCTCTTCCAAACATGCTGCGTGCAAGAGGGTTCTTGGCTTTGGTTTCTCTAGAGATCTCTATAATATATCGATTTTATATTTGATTTTATAGTTATTTATATATATTCTGTGTTATATATAAAATTTAACCATAAGAGAAGTTGTGGGACCTTCTTCTAGGACTTTCGGCAGGCATATTCCCTACTTTAACTCCTCCTTTTCCTTTTTTTTTAAAGTTTTTTGATAAATATATTAACTCTGCCTGACAGCTTACAGTGTCATAAGTTACAAGGTTGTCAAGGCAGTATATTTTGTTTATTTTTTCTGTTTTCCATTGCAGTCTTTGCATTTAGCTTTTGGCCAATTTTCACAGCCACTCCGCTGTGGGGTTCTCACGCATTTGTCAAGGGGTTTTTTCTTCGGTTTGTTTTTTCTTCTTTTTTTTTTTTTGTTTTCTTCTCTAGCCTCTCTTTTAATGAGTGGGTCATCAACGCTGACAGTTTTGGCCGGGGCTGTAAATTATATTAACTGCATTTCGCACAGACACCCGCACATTGCACAATTTTCACAGATTACCTCGATTGTTTTGATGAAAAAGAGGATTTCCATTGGTTTGAAATTAACAAAAGGGAAGAGTGTTTTATTAATATTACAAAAACATTTTTTATGAAGGTGTTTTTTATAAGATAAATTAATATGAATACCCTATGAGTCAGGGACGCACACATATTTGTAATGTCTTAGAGAAAAAAGAGAAATGTAAAACTATGAAACAAAAATGGAACTTAATATTTAATTTAAGCTACCAGCATATGAATCACTTCTTAAACCCACAAAATAATTGCAATCATTATGCCTTCCCCCAGGATTTACTTTTCCCAGGCCGCCGCTGACTTTCCCCCAAATATTTGCCTGAAAGGGCAAACCAACTTCGTTTTTCTCATCGTGTTTCTTGTATTTTTTTTCGCTTTTATTGATTTTTCAAGCGATAAGCGTTGCAGTTGCAGTTGCAGTTGCTGACTGCTGGCTGTCATTGTT
Source organism: Drosophila auraria (assembly GCA_008042615.1). Lineage (NCBI taxonomy): Eukaryota > Metazoa > Arthropoda > Insecta > Diptera > Drosophilidae > Drosophila > Drosophila auraria. The sequence goes on from VNJW01010208.1 coordinate 33,788, forward strand.
GTTTGCCTGGCTTTTCCCAGTCCCAGCCACGTTTCTTTCATTTTGGCCAATTGACACATCCCGATTGTCAGCTGGCTGACCTTGTGGCACATCTCGGCTTTCACGTTGCAGCAGCAGCAGCAGGTAGCAGGTAGCTGCCACGCTTGTCTTGCGTCGTTGCGATGCGGAAATGGCAAATGCAAGCCCCGGATTTCGGCTGCACTCAGTGCACTTTCAGGCCAATCGTCACACGGCTCGATTCGCTGACAATCGCAATCGCAATCCTCGCGGCTAATCATAATTTCAGTCAATTTGGCAACAACAAACAGACGACAAGTGCTTCTGCCTTCTGCCCGATTCTGTGCAGTAACTTTCTCCCGACCTCGTTTAGTTCCAATTCCAATTTCGATTCCAATGCCGATTCCTAAAATAAATTATTGACACAGAAATTGCTGTGGCGTTGCAGAGAAAGAAATATTTTAATACATTTATTTTCCTTGGCATTAATTATAAATAATAAAACAAAGTTTAAATTTAAATCAAAAGCATAGCAAACTTTACAGAAAATAATATTTATTTTATTGTAATTAGCTTCCAATCGTTTTTAGTTTATTTTCTTCCAGTGTTTCTTTGATTTTGGGCGTCTATTGACCCGCTGAATCATAAGCAGCTGAAGCAGTTGTATTTCTTTTTGTTTTTAGAAACTTTTTTCGGCAAAGCCATAATCATAAGTAGCCGGGCAAGGCAGGCAAGGGTACCAAAGAAATTTATTTGCATAATTCTCGAAGAGAAACACTCGGCCCGGAATGCGTTAATTGGCCGGGCAGGCAGCCAACTGAGCAAACAGTTAGCCATGTTCGGTCTTGGGCCAGGCTTTCGTTCTTTGGCTCTCCGGCTCCCCGGCTCCGCGACTCTTTTGGCCTCTAATATTTCACCTGCCGCTGATGGGCACCGCTTAGCAGCCTAACGAGGCGTCACCATACGTCCAACTCCAACTACAGCAACAAAAGGCACTTGACACCTGTCCGGATCGAAAGTGAAGCCCATCGGAGATGGAGGTGGAGACGGAGACCCACATAGCCATTGAATGGGCTGCGGCCATAAAAGAATCTCGAGAATTTCTAAATGAAATTGATACGCACAAGCACTCGCCGAAAGTTGGGGCTAAAAAAAAGGGAAATAATAAAGTTGTTAATGGGTTTATAGTTATGAGATTTTTAAAGAATTTGCAGAGATGATTGAAAAATAAATAAGAAAAAGGTTAGAGCTTAAGAATTTTTTTATTTTAAATATCATAACAAATAATATCAAATAGGAAATATTTATAAAGCATTCCCTATTAATTTTGGTAAGTTATTTCTTTTATTTTATTAATTTTCTGTGATCTTCGCAGCCCCCCAAAATCTCATATAGAAGGCATTCCATCTTAGCTGGCTTTTAGTACTCTTTCTTCATTAAATTATCATTATTAAAATGAAAGTTGAAGCTCCGAGCTCGGTGCGTGCGATGGGCAATGGGCACGTAACTGCTGCTTGGCCATCAATAAAATTGTCAAATTGGCAAGGCGCCCGGGGAAGGGCCCAAAAGGAGAGGCGGAGGCGGACTCGTGGTCAGAATACGCAAATGGCAAATGGTTTGAACTTTTATTTGCGAGTGTGGGAGTGAAGAAGCAATTAAATGCAAATTTCTCCGGTCATTTGCCTCTCTCCTCTCCTTGTATCTCTCTCTGGAATCGAAAGACTCAGGCAACGAACTCGAATGATTAGGGCCAGAAGCAGAGACAGAGACAGAGAGAGAGACAGAGGTCGCTTGGATCAGCCAGCGGTGTGTGCTAATGCCACAAATGATTGTTTTCCAAGGCAGATGAAACATGTCATCTCGCTGGCTTGCTTTTTTCCAGCCGCTCAGCCTCTGCTCCAAATGAGCTGCGGTTGCTCCATTAAGGTGACACAATCAACGACGCTGGCTCTGGCTCTGTCCAGAGCGACCTGATCTAGTTGCGGGCCCAACGGAGGCTCAAAACTAATATTACACTGGAAGGTATGATTTTAAGTAACTTAATTTTAATGTTTTTTTGAAAAAGAATAAATTTATAACGAGTATTTAATTTATTTATGACATTCTTTATAGTTTAATTACTTTTAAGGCCTAAAACCAATTTTTTCTTTGGAGTTTCTAGAGAAATAAATAACTAAATATTAATTTAATATAATTACTAACTAGATTTAAAAAAGAATAAATTTATATTGTGTATTTAATATATTCTTGAACTTTCTTTATGGTTTATTTACCTTTAAAGCCTAAGACCAACTTTATCTTTAGAATTTCTAGGAAAAAAATAGCTGAAAATTATTCTAAATAATTACAAGAATTACAAGAAAATAATTTTGTTTCCCTAAATTTTCTTTCACTTCTTCTTGATATTTTTTAAGTGCATAAAGAAATATTAACTAAATTCAACATTACTGACATTCCTTTAAATTTATTTACTTTTAAAACCAACTCCTTTTCAGAAATTTCTGGATAAATAAATAACTCAAAACTAAACCAATATAATCCCTAAACAATTATACTTTTTCCTTTAATTTCCCTATACTTTTCCTTTATTTTTCCTAGTGCACGGCAGCTGCCCTCTCTTTGCCAGCTTCAATTGCTTTGTTTTTCCCCCGTTTGGTGATTTTCTTTTTGCTGTTTTTGCAATGTTTATTGTTGCCACTGTCACACAGTCACCTCCTCGGTCCCCGTCTCTGGCCTTTTGGATGCCTTTGGTGGGCTTATGTAAGCCCTGGATTCTCTCGCCGCCGCTCTGGACATCCACTTCTGCGAGGCAGCGGCGGCGGTTGCATTCATCACCGTCATTAGTGTCCAAAAATGAAATGATTGCAAATATCAAAAGCGCAACAAAAGAGCACTCCACTTGTCAGGGGAGCCAAGTGCCCACTGGGTGGTGGAGCCGGTGGAGGATCTGGTGGGTGGCTGAGCGGAGCCGAGAGACAGGCCTCATGACGAAAGACAAGAGTTTTACTTTCGTTTCATGTCAGACATTTCACTGGGCCTTTGTTTTGTCTGCGTTTTTGTTTATTTTCCAACTATAATTTCTGCCCCGGCACTGGCTCTGGCAGGGTGGAGAACCTAACCCTTGCAATGGCCAGCGCAACCAGCCACGCCCCCCTACGTCCCACTGCCGGTGCAATCACTTTCTGTGGGCGCATGATTGCGCAATCATAAGCATGTGCAACTCTTAACTATCCGAAAAACCGCCAAAGGAGGCGGAGGAGGAGGTGGAGAAAAGTGGCAAGTCGGATGTTATCCAATGCGTAATTGTTGCAAAAAAATTACGAAAACAGTTAACATAAGTTTTCCCTCCAATTTGTGGTTTTAATGGGTAATTTTTAAGATTTTTCAATAAATTAATATATTAACTAATGATCTTTATGTAAGAATATATTTCTTGTATATTTTTAGCTTCAAAAACGTTAAAGTTTATTCAGAATAAAATATTACAAGACTTGTAGGTCTTTTTATTATATAAATTATCTTTATATTATCAGATTTTACTTGTAATTCATCACCTAAAATCCAATCCCTTCATCCCATTCTGTTAAATCTCATTTATATCTGTTAATTTTTCATTATTTCACATCGAACCCAAACGACTCACTAGGTCAGCGGCAGTTCAGCAGTTCATTAATATCGGAAATCACTTTGAATTAATCTTCGTTTTGTCATAATCAAAAGCTCATCAGAGTCTCGGCCTCTGAACCAGTTTCCACATTGATTTTCGGGCAAAGCAATTGCCTCAAATTGGAGCACGAATGCCAGAGATTTTCCTGGGGGGCTAGGCAGAGAGAGAGAGAGCCTAGGGCCTAGAAATCCGGAAGGGAAATCTCCCCCGAAGGCAACGGCATCGACTCAGAACATTAATCTCGGGACTTGGGCTGGAAATTAAAAATAATAAAGCACTAAATGGAAAATGAAGCGAGGTATGGCAAGTACTGGCAAGGGGATGGGTTGGCTTCCCGAGCCAGTAGTGGCTGGCAGCCTCAGATGCAGCAATTTGCTCTGCTTGGCTGCGTCCTAAATTCTCCCAGCTAGCGCCCAGCTTTTCCCTGCTTTTCCCAGCTTTTCCTACGAACTTGTTGCGTGTGCCTGCTGCCTGGCTGCCTTGCTGGCCGAGTTGATTTCCTTGTTGTGGTCACTCCACACTGGTCACTAGTTACTGGTGGGCGTTGCTGGGAGGAGGAGACGGATGGAGCCAGCAGCACGTGGCCATGTGGCTGGGTTTTACACGGAGAATAAAATTTAGAGGGATTTTCTATGGAAAATTGTTATGTAATTAGCTTATTTTCTATATTTTCCCTTTGATATTAATTTTTCCAGCTTCAATTTTACCTAAAACAAAGCTTTTAGTTGCCTAATAATATATTAAAATTATCTTTTATTTATTCAAATTTCTTTTTATAATTTTCTTAATGTTATTACTTGTTTGCCTCAATTTTTCTCAGTGCCTTTACTAGCCACTGCCTGGTCAAGCAAGCGGAACAATGGGCGGCTGAGGAGTGGAAGCTCAAGACGTAGTCGAAGCTTCATGGCCAAGCCCATAGAGCATCCACATCCACATCCATATCCCCATTCCCATTCCCATTTCCCGATCCCGTTCCCATTCCAGCATTGGCAGCGGCAGCACCACCGCCGGGCAGCCACTTGCTCGAGCGATTTTCTAATTAAATGTTGCCACAAGCCAACTGCCAACTGCCTGATTTTCGCTGTTGGCTAACAACGCTTTTTGGTGGGGCCATGTTTGGCAAGATCGAACATGGATCAATCTGTGAACCCGACGCTTTGACATGGCCGAAAAAATTGCAGCCCCAAGGTGGCGATCAAGGTGACACACATTCGCAACTGGGGGTCGAAAAGTAGTGTAAAAAAATATGTTTAGGGTTTAAGAAAAAATATTAAATAAGAAATTAATTGAATTTAAGGAAGCTCATCTTATAAACATATTGTTAGCAAGATTTACGCTTTAACAGAAATATCTCTGCGTATTTATTTACTCATCTTATACTTATATATATTGATCTGCCTGTATATCCATCTATTTATCTATCAACCTATCTATTTTTCCATCTACCTATCTATCTTTTTATCTATCTATCTACCTACCTCTTCTATCTATCCATCTCTCCATCTTTCTGTCACTGAATCTTCCGTCCAAGCCGGCCAAGCTTCCATCAATCGCTCTTTTTTCGCCCCGGAGCACCCTGCAAGTGGTCACGCTGTCAGGTCTGAGATCTGTCCATTGCCCCACTGGTCCATCTCTCTCTCCATTTTTCCAGATCGTGTGGAATGCTCGACTGCACTTTGCTCGCAACCCAATTCGATGTCACCTGGTTCGATCGGGTTTCTTGCCGCCAGCTTCCAAGCTCACGATGATCATTAGCCAGTGTCTGGACCATTTTGCATTTTGCATTTTGCATTTTGCATTTGGCCCACATGTGTCACATGTGCGTTGGCCGTTGGCCGAACTGGGAGAAATAGAGAAAAAAAAAACTAATATAAAGATGCTGCAGTGCATCATCCATGAATCTGGACTCTGTGCCAGTTTCCTGACCATTTGGCTTACTTTCCGCCCCGTTCGTGCCGCATGCAAATGCGCCAAGGCATTGTGCAACATTCGCAGAGTCCAGTTCCAGGCCCACATCTCCTCTAGCAGCAGGTAAGCCAGACCAGGTTCCAAATAGAGGAATTCTTCCAAATTGGTCCACTTACCAACGCAGAGATGGACAGCGAAGGAATTAGACACTGGGAATTATTAATGGGGAATAATATCAAACAGGAAATAGTTTTAAAATAATTACAAAGAGGAAATATTGGAATATTCTGTAAGAAGTGTAAAAATTTTGTTTAAAAATTTTATTTTGTAATTATTTTAAAGGATTTTCCTGTTGAAAACAATTGTACAATTGCAAGGTATGAGATTATGTTCTGAAAAAGGAACTCTACATGGAAATTTGGTCCACCTTTTGGAGAGCTTATTTACTTTCTTAAGATAAATCCTCAATGGATGCATAAAATATAAAAAACAAAAGAATTTGGTGAAAAGAACTATTGATTTTCTATATTTTTTAAGATTAAGGTTGAAATATATTTAGAAACTTAATGAAATACCCAAATAAGGTTCACTCTTTGGAGAGTCTCCAGTTTTTCTATTACAAAAGTCTCCATAGAATGATAAAATATATAAATTAAAATTTAGATTTAGAAATATATTCAGAAACATAATAAAATACCCAAAAAAGGTTCACTCTTGGAAAAGTCTCCACTTTTTCTATTACAAAAGTCTCCACAGAATGATAATATATATTGATTTAAATTTAAATTTATAAATTAATTGAGAAATGTATTTGGAAACATAATAAAATACCCAAATAAGGTTCACTCTTGGAAGAGTCTCCACTTTTTCCGTTACAAAAGTCTCCATAGAATGATAAAATATATACATTTAAATTTTAATTTAGAAATATATTTAGAAACTTAATAAAATACCCAACTAAGGTTCACTCTTTGTAGAGTCTCCAATTTTTCCATTACAAAAGTCTACATAGAATGATAAAATATATAAATTTCAGGCAAATAATTGTTTATTTTTATAAATATATATTATTTAACCAAAAATATAGATTCACTCTGTAGAAACTCTTTTTTAAAATAAAAGAAATATATTAAAGTGAGTCTGTAAAAGCAAATAACTCTTCATTCCAGTCTCCAAATCTCCTCTACTGACCCGATACCTAATACCCGATACCCGAATCACCTACATAAATATATCTCCCCTATCTTGGCCGCTTTTTTCCCGAGTGTTCCGTTACAGTTGCATAACCTGTATTAGTTGTTATTACCGTTCTGGAGATGATGATGGTGATGGCGATGGCGATGGCGATGGCCCAAGAGCCGCGATTGGTGGCCATTGATCAGCTCGCCCTGAGTGGAGGCTCAGTGGGGGAGGGGGGTACTTGGCGCACTTGGCACTTGCCAAAAGCGCAGCAGCAGCAGCAGCAGCAAGTGCGTCGACCGAGGCAGAGCAGCAGCAGCAGAGGCAGGTGAAGCTTACAAGACGCACGACGCGCCGCCACCAACTTTCAGTTGCTTTCGAGCTGCACAAGGCGACGGTTTGGCTTCAAGTTCGGCTCAGCCGACAAGAGAAAAGAGAGAGAGAATAGCGAGAACAGTGTGAAGAGAAAGAGCGAGCGAAAAGTGAAAGAAGCCGAGCGATAAACCGAAGACTCCACGAAGATCTCTTCGTGCGCGATCGCCGCCTTCGAGTGACTTCAGTCGCCCTGCAGAACTTCCAGCGATCGGTCCGGGCACCGGATAAGCGCGTCGCGTCGATAACTTTTTTTTTTTCAAGTTTTTGCCGTGCAACAAATTTCCGTGTGCAGTGCACTTTGTTTTTTTTTTCTGTGTGGCTGATTCCTGGCATGTCCACCAACCGAAACTCGTACCCCAAAGTGCTTCAAACCCAAGGAAGTTCATAGTGTGCCAAAGCAAAGAATAAAAATAAATAAAAACCGAATTAAAAAATAAGAAAATAAAATAAGAAAAACTAAATTAAAAGGACGGACAGCCGTGGGACAGGTGTGAGCGAGAGAGCATCAACAATGCATCGCACGCAGCGTTCGCTGCTGGCGCTGGCTTTGGCGCTGGCGGTGGCGTCGACGCTGGCCACGACGCAGGCGCAGGCACAGGCGCAGAATATAGGTGAGTGTGTCAAGCGAAAGACGAAAAACAAGAAAGAAATGTGGCGAAAAAAGGCGGGGGAGAACGACTAGCGGATACCCTGCAGGGCAGATGTTCTAAGTTCTTGTTAGAAGTTTTTGGGAAGGAAAACGACTTTTTCTTGCTCAAAATGAAATTGTTGGAATTGTTTACCTTTAAAAATACCTTTCTTAATTTTTAATTAACTTCAAACTTATTTTTCAAAGCAACCCCTCTACAAATATATTTTATTTAATTAAAAAACCTCGTCAAAAATATTTCCTCTTTTAAATAAATGGCCTAAATTCCTCCATTGGCCTTAAGCCTTTGTTTATATTTGATTCTCTAAGCTGTCATAATTATCCAACACATCATCTGGCCATTACATATTCATTTGTCTTGGCTTTTATCTCGATTAAATGCTTAAAAGCTTTGCCTTGACATGTGGGAACTGTTTATTTTGACGAATTGTTTAGACTCGGACTCATTTGCATAATTTCGGTAGAAATCGTAATTAAGCAAGCTCCTCAAATTAATTCAAAAGCCCCTAAAATGGCCCCGATTTCCCAGGCCAAATATTGAACCCACCCGATGATGGTGGGAGTAACTGGATTTATGGCCTTGCCCCATATGCCCCAAATAAAGTCAGGGTATTTGGGGGAAAGAAGAAAAAAAAAACCGCACCAACGGCACTCCGCTGCCAAAGCAAACAAATTTTCTCTCGTTCTCGTTTGGCTGTGTTGGATCCCACTTGTTGCTGCCTCGGCTTCGGCTTCTTCTCCATCTTTCTCCGCTCGTTGTTGCTGCTTTCATCACCCATTTTTAATAAGTGTGTGTGTGTGAGGCGCACCTAAAAATAAAAAACAAAAAAAACAGCAAGCGATTTAATTTTTATTTTGTTTTTGCATACATTTTTTCCGGCTGATTGTTGCCTTTTTTTGATTTCCGGTTCTCGCTTCGAAACAAAAGCAGCTTTTTGGCTTTTTATAATTTATATTATTTTTTCGGCTTTCGGCTGCGCTTTGCATTCTGTTCCCACGTTAATAAAAAAGGCGTCCAGGCCGCGTCAGCTGTCAGCAACTCCCAGTCCCAGTCCAGTTCGGGGTTCCAGTTCCAGTTCCACTTCTTTTTTTCCTCTTTTTTTGTAATTTTTGTAAGCGCTGCGTCAAGTGCTTAATTGTTTCGTGGGATATGCGACAAAAGTCGACCAGCTCGAGCCGAGGGAGTGGCGGCATTCGCCAGGAAACGGATGTTTGTTTGGGTCAGCAAACATTCGGGCAAGCTGTGGCCCACATAGGAGCAGAGAGAGGGAGACTTGAGCAACCAACTGCACGTGGCACGGAGCAGGGAGAAAAAATAAGCAGCTTGCCTCAAGAGGAAGCCAGAAAATCAAAAGACTTAGGCAACGAACTAGATGTTAAAACGGAAAGAAATTACTTAAAGAATTAATTATAAATAAATTAAATAATTAATATTGAGTACTAGGCATCCCAAGAGCATTTACAAATAAAGAAATTTAGTTTCTCATTGAAGTTACCCTTTTAAATTATTATTTTAAACCAAACAAGTACTTAAACTCTCATTTTCTTTGATAAAAAAAAAGATATATCATATATCCCAACACCTGTTAAAAATCTCTCATTCTTTAACAAGTAAAAACAAAGTAAAGAAAAAATCAAAGGCAGCGACAAGACTTTTACTCAGACAGCGACTTTTACCGAGGAAAATCTTGTAAATTAACTTAAATTAATCACAGACAGACACAAGACACAGGCAGAGGCAGCAGAACATACAGAAACTGAAATTAAAAGAAAATTTATGATCTGCGGGAGCCATTCCACAATAAAAGCGACAACAATTGCGGCTTGTTTGGGGAAAGAGAAAAAAAAACAGCAGCAGTAGCAGTGGCAGTAGCAGTGGCAGTGCCAGCGACAAATCTGTAATGTTGGGAAAGTTTTATTTCTGCGGCTTTCCTCCTCAGACAATTGTTGACAATAAGAAAAGTAAAAGTGCCGCACAAGCTGGGTCTGGGCTCGAATGGGATGATCGAGCACATGCCCAACATCTAATGGCCAAAACGTAATGTCTGCACAGATAGGAGCCCAAGCTAAGCCAGCAAAACATGCATGACCAGCTCATCATAATCATAATCATCATCAAGAGATGCGGAAGCGCCGTGTTCGCCTAATTGCAATGCGAAACTATGAAAGAAAGAAGAGATACGAGTATGAGTACCGAGACGAGTACGAGTACCTTTGGCAATATGAGCCTCCGACAGAGATACCTATAACGATGCCGATACCAATACCTGAGGCTGAGTCTGACTCTGAGTCTGCACAATGAACCGCAGCAATTTGTTGTTAGGGCGTCGCGAGCCAAGGAGGCGTGGCACTGTGCACGCATGCATGCGGCATTTGCCAGCCTCTCCTGGCAACAGCAACTGCAACTGCAACTGGCACTGCAACTTCAATTGCGGTCGCTCGTTTTTACATAAGACTCTGGGCTTTGCCACAAGGAAGTAGGAAGCCATCAGGAAAAGAAATAAAAATAATAATAAAATAAGCTAGGGAAATGCAAACATCAAGCAAACATTATAGTGCGTGGGACAGACCTTTAAACTTGGGTTTTCACTTTCCAAATTACTTAAATTATATATAATAAATATAATTCTAGATACAACTACACCTCATTAGCCACAATTTGTATGCGGGTGACAAATATTTCCACACAAAATACAGCCCAACTTGAGCATGTTTGACTTCACAGTTTTACGCAACTTTTGCGCTTTATTTTCTTTAGCTTTGGTTTTTGGTTTTATTTTATTTTGTATTTTTTGTTTCTGTTTCCCCCAAACTGCAATTGCCGCCTTGGCACGTAGGAGGTCTCAGAGTGCCGAGTGGGCGGGGCTAGGCAAAGAGGCGATTGCGCAAAGCTGTCAATGGCCTTGCCAGGTACTCGTGCACTCGATATATGTAAATCATTGTCGAGAGTGATGAGCATCCAAAGTGAAGAAGAAAACAAAAAACAAAAAACAAAAAAATTGTAACAAAATTTTTGGTATTCAAAAGACTTAGGCAACGAACTTGCTGAAAAAACAAATCAACGCAAGTGGATTTTAAATGTTTTAAATTATTTAAAGGCAGTTAGACAAGAATGCATGATTGAAAAAAATAAATACTTCAATTATAACCTTTAATAAATTCCCTAACTTTGTTTATTTAATAGAAAAATAAGTGAAATATGTGTAAAATATTCCTGAATATACAAAGTCTTCGGAATAAGATCAGAAAAATATCAAACATTCTTTATATAAATTTATAAAAACCATTAAAGGCACTTACACAAGAATGCATGCTTGAACAAAATATATTCTTGAATTTCAACCTTAAAAAACAGCACCATAAATTTGTTTATTTAATAAAAAAAGAGTTTAAATATATGTAAAATATTTCTAAATGTACTAAACCATCCAAAATAGGTTAGAAAAATATTAAACTCTACCTAAATGTGATATAAATTCCTCTTACTAGTCCCAACTTGTGTTTCTTCCCAAAAAAGGCTGACAATAAATAAGAAATCCATGTGAAATATAAGCGACTTGTCTGTATTTACCTAGAGATGATTTCATGCCGAAAGCTGGCTAGGAATTGATGAGGCGAGGGAGTGTCTTGGTAGTTATCCGATCCGAACTGATCTCATCTCATAGCCATCATCGCAACTCATCCCCAAGCCAAGCCATAGATCTCGCAAGTTGTCACTGTTGCTTTGGCATAAATTTCAATCAATTCCATTCAGTGTTGGCCGCCGCCGCCGCCGCCGCGCCTGATTAAGCTGTGATGATTCTCAGGCGGCGGTACAGAGATATGTATCTGTATCTTTTTAATTGCCATAAACATAAATGGCAGGCTGCAGTTAAATATCTTTTACACACATGCCTTGACAACACCCTGGGACTTGCCACTGCGACGGCTACAACTTTCGCGTTTTGTCCAAGCTCCAACCTGGCGTCGTGTGTGAAATTTTAATGTCGCCAGTGAAATGCTCGAAAAGTGAAACTAACGTCTAATAAATAAATGAAATTGTTTGCTATTAGCAACGCATTTAAATGCCAGCGCGCAGAGAGAAAAAGCTGGTGGACAGAATTTATGCGCGTTTTTTCGCTTTTCTTCGCCCATTTTTTAATTTAATTAATTGTAATATATGTACAAGGCGCAATTGTTAACGTTGCCGTTGCTGCTGGTGTTGGCCACTGCAAATTGGCCGGCAACCGTGATTCACGACTCGTTTTGAGCCATCAATGCCAGTCGCAGGCAGAGCAAAGGCAAAAAATTGAAATTGTTATTAATAATTGCTTCGTTAATAACTTTAAACGCCATTGTGTTGGTGTCGGCGCTGGCTGCTCTTGGAGTTTCGTCACTTGGCCCCAAAAAGCGATTGCAAATTGCCATCAGAAAAAAACGCTAAAATCGCTCGTGAAACGCCGCTTGTGACTCGATAGCTCGATGGGAGAGTGATTGATAATTTGCCACAGCTGCCTGCCTGTCGTTAATTATCGATCCGATTGCATTGATCGCAGATTGAGTGTGAAAAGTAAGCCAAAGTGTGTAGGTAAACGATTTTATGGCTGATTATTGGGGTTTTTCTTTGAGGTATTTGCTTGGGAAATTTAATAAAATATATATTTTAAAATAATAATAAGTAAAATTGATAAAAACCCATTACTTATGTTGGCATTTTACTTTATAAATACAGGAGCAGTTTATGTAAGGTTCTGCTCTTCCAAAATATATTTATTTTCTCTTGTTAGGAAATCTCTTCTTTACAATATTTATTCCCAGGATTCTCTTCCAATCAAATTTCAAGGGAAATCCCAAATTTGTTTTGCTTAAACACTTTTATTTCTTAAAATAATTATAAACTAAAAACTCTAGAGACTTCTGTCCACATGAATCTTTGCTTTGTTTTGCTTAAACATTTTTTTAAATATTTTTCTTACTTATTTCCATATTTTATTATCTCTCAAATTAATTATAAAGTGAAACCTCTGGAGACTTCTATCCTTATGAATCATGCGGCACTGCCAGGCACGAAAAGGAAAACCATTTGAGTTTATTTCAGCGTTTTCCGCCTGCCAAGCTTTTCAATATTTTAGCCATAACGATAACGATAACACTTATACTAACAATAGCCATAACAATAACCATAGATTATGATGGGGCCGGCTACCTAATTGCGGACACTGGACGTGGATGTGGCTGTGGCTGAGGATGGGGATGTGGCAGGCAACGCATGGAAATTGCAATTTGCCGAGCTTGCCAAGCCAATGTTGCAGATGTTGCTCATGTTGCTCATGCCGATGATGATGATGTTTTGCTTTTGTTCCGCTTGCTCGCTAAATGGAGGGGCGATGGCGCCATCTTCATCATGAGGATGATGGCGACGGGAGCGCAGGTTCAATGACTGCTGCGGAAGTGCTCCTCCGCCCGAGATGAGTTGGCAGTTCTGCAGCTGCAGGCCAATCAATAGGAGAGCAACTGCACTTGGTCCACCTGCATCGATCTCAATCTTGATGTCGTAATGCCCGGCCAGTGTAGCGGTAAAACTACCCATTCCCATACCCAATGGAATTCCAAATACCCAACGGCGAGCAAGAAAATATATATATATCGATTTTATAATCCACAGACATTTCTAAGGTGAAAATATTCATAACAAAGCGAGGCTTCCTCTCGCTGTGTGTATGCTATTGGGGCCAAGCTTTGATTTGTGGCTGCCCATTTGCATAGAAGAGTTGACAAAAGTCCAAGAAATCCAAAAAAAGACTCCCAGAGAAAGGCCGAAAAACCGAAATTAAAAAACGAAGAAGAACCGGCCAACGATCGCCGGCTTTATTTTAATGCGTTTCGTTCTTTGTGTTCTCCTTTCTTATGCAAATTGCCCCCTAAACTGTTGTCTCTCCCTCCCTCTCTCTCTCTCTCTATTCTATTTTCCCATTTTCCTTTGCTTTTTATAGTTTTTCAGCGGTTCTGACCAAAAGATTAGCCTCAGTATTTGTCCAAGAAAAACCCCATAAAAAGCCATAAAAACCCCCAGTGGAAACAATCTTCGCATAGCATTGAAAATGTTCACAGCAGCCATGCCAGAGCCAGAGTCAGAGCCAAAGCAAATTAGGCACAAAACCAAAACCAAAACCGAAAAGCCGCAGAAGCTGGCGGAAATTAGCAAACTGCAACGAGAACGCATCTGAAAAGCAAACACTGTACAGTGGGCGCCGGCTAAGTGCCGCCTGCCGCCTGCCTTGCCGCCGCAGCGATCACTCACTGTGAAGTCTTGACTGTGGCACGAGTTGCAGTTGCTGCTGCTCTTGCTGCAGGTGTTTCGCAGCTGCCAAACACACACACACACACTCGCCCAAGATCGCATTCTATCTTAAACTGCATTTGGGCCGAAGTGACCCAGTTTTTGCCAGTCTACACAGACACAGAGAACAATTGGGGGTGCTTTTAGAGGGGAGTTAGTCATGATAAATCATACTTTAGGAAGACATTTTTTCAAGGGTTATTTCTGCTGAATATATTTAATTTTTATGGCCTTTTTTCTTGCCAAAAAAACTAGAAATATTTTAATGTAGAAGACAAACCTTTAGTTCTTTAAGTTTCCTTCTAAGAATATTATATTTAATATAGATTTCAGTTTCTCATAAGAATAAAATATATTACAGAAAAATAAAGCCCCTAAAGATCAGTTTTTTAATATTTAAATCATATTTTTATCATAAAAGATATGTACAGGTAACATTTAGAACTGCGGAAAGGTGCCTTTTAATATATTTTTAATTTTTCCCTACAAGAAGACACCTTTTAATATATATTTTAAAACTGTCTTAAGAATCTCTTAATTACAAAATCCAAGCCGCTCATTTTGTAAGTTTCTTATAGAAAATATTGTATTTAATATATATTTTTAGAGTTCAATAAAACAAGAAAAATAAGCACCAAATGATTGGCTTCTTAATATCCTAAAAAATATATACAAATTAAATTTTTCACTTCAAGAAGACACCTTTTAATATATTTAAAAACTATCTCAAGAATCTCTTAAGTAGACCTTTTAATATATTTTAAAACTCTCCCAAGAATATTTTCCTCCAGTTCTTGGGCTTTATTTTCCTCTGTGCAGGAAAGAGAAGGACGCGTCTCTGATGCTGCCTATTGCTGTGTATTTTTTTTTAGCTTTTTTCTGTTTCTGTTTCTTGTTGTTGGTGAGATGTGGCTTCTACGCTTGCACATTGATTTGCTGGCCGGAGCTTGGAATGCGGTCAACTGGCAAACGGCAACGACGGCTTCCCGCTTTCCCACTTACCACGCCGCGCCGCCTTGCTCTCCCAGATCCGTGGCTCTCAAGCAGATCTGCCAGCATCCACCGTCGTCGTCGTCGTCGTCGTCGGTCAATGTCGTCGATGGCTTGCGCCGCTTGCCAAGAGTCTCTGTCTGCCCGTCTTTCGGTCCGTTCGATTGCCGTTGCTTGGCCTTGCTTTAGAAGCGGCAATCAAGCGTTTCCTTTGCGGCAAAAGTGCCGCAAAATCATATCGAACCTGTTACAGAGCTGGCGGGCATTGGCGGGAGTGGGAGGGGCCCAGGCCAGGTGAAAGATGCTGCCAAGATCTGCTGGAAATGCTGTCGATGCTGTCACTGCGGAGATGGTGGAGATGGCAGAGATGTGGCCACTCTGCCACCAGGTTCTATCAGCCGCCAAGTTGTTGTCTGTTGTTTGTTGTGTGTGTGTGTGTGTTTTTTTTGTTCTTTTACGTAACTGTTTACGCCTGAAATTTATTGTTGCTGGTCGTCGTGTCGTTACCGTTACATAAAAGACCAGAGCGGAGCGAGGAGCGGGCACAGCGCATGTTTATTTAATACGCTTAGCAGCTTTTAGCTTTTAGCTTTTCAGCCAACTAGCTGCCACACACGAGAGTGTGTGTTCGAGGCAGACGTTCTTTGATGTCTCATTTAATGCGCATGATGGGCAATTTTTATGCGCAATTAATTCTAAAAGGCAAGGAGGAACAAGCGAATGGCTAGGGAGGAGCACAAGCCCCTGAAAGGGCAGTCGCCCAAGCGGATGCTCTGTAAAAGTTGGGAATTACACTAGGAAAATGTGTTGTACTTGGAAGGGTAAATATTTAGGAGGAAATTGGGTCTAAAAATCATATATTTATGTGAAATATAATTTAGATTATGATATTTGCTCAGTTAAAAAAATAAGAATAGAATTAGAAGGGAGATAAGTGGTTTGCTTAAAAGAATAATTTATAAAGGTTTGAAGAAATAAAGGTTTCAATCTTTGTCTTAGTAAAGTATACATTAAATATGAATTTACCTTAAATACACTTAATTCTGAATAAATTTTATAATTTTAAATATATATTTATATTTTAGTTATATAAACTTAATCCTGATAAATTGTAGGCCTTAAAATATTTTTTTATTTATTTTTAACGACATTCATGACTTTAAATGTGTTTTCTTTTAGCTTCTCACATTTTCTCATATTTATTTAATTAATTTCCATGTTTTTATCAATCCTTAAACTTAACTAACAAATTAATTGGTAAATTGTTACTCATATTTCCTAAAAATAGTACACTTTTAAGGTAATATAAATATTTGCCGAGTTTAAGTTGTTTTTCATAGCAAAAATGAACTGCAAACCAAATACTTAGGCCACGAACTTGATACAAGAAATATCAATAATAGAAATATCAATATCAGAAATATCAAAATAGCAATAAATGGAACCTCCTCTTAATTTCCCTCATTTCCATATTTAATAGAGCCATTTTCTCTCTGTGTTTCTGTGTCTTTACCCCTTTTCCCTCTGTGTAACTGCCCCAAGTAACTTCTGCTAGCCAAGAGAGATCCTCTGGCGCTTGGCCGGAGCGTTGGCGGAAGTTCAAATCAAAAGACTTAGGCAACGAACTTGCAGTTTATTTGCACAAGTCTTCGTCTTCGTCTTCGTCTGGCCAGGCGCATCCGCCAACAACAACACAATAGCAAATATAGTAACAACAATAGCAACAAACATTGCGCAAAGCGAAGTCACTTGCGAAATATTTTCAAAGTTCTCCAAGCCGAATGTGTGTGTCTGTGCGATTTTAACGAGGTTCTACTAATTTGGCCAGCAAGCCAAGCCAAACTAAATCGAAAAAAAAAAAAACAGAAACGAAAAAAAAATACGAGAAAACCGCCGCCGCTAACTGGGTCAAGAGAAGCAACGGCTCCGCGCGGAGAACAAGTCCAGCGCCAATTTATGTAAATCCAAAACCAATCAGCGGCTCTCCAGGCCCGATCATCATCATCATTATCTTCCTCGTTATGATGGGGGGCTAACGGTTTACACCGTTTTTGACAAGACTTGGAACGGCTTGGAATGGAAATTTCTTTCAGGAAAATACCTTATCTGGCCTATCGCAATTGGGCCATCAAGCTGTTGCCACTTGCCACTTGCACTTTCCGCCCAAAAAAACACGGCGACGGCACTGCTGGTCTCGTAACATTGGTAACATCGGTGGCAAGTACCACAGGTACCACATTACCAAGATGCGGAGCAATCGACGAAGCGTAGGCGCCTGGCAATCAGCGCATGACGTCCCAGAACTGCACTCTGCCAGAGACTGCAGAAACCCCAGCTAATTTCCCCCGTAATTAGCGCCCAGAGGGGTCAAGCTTGCCCTAAATGAGCTGTTGTTGGTGTCCCAAAAATAAATAGATGGAAATTGTTGGTGAAACAATGCCAGAGCTTCATGTGAACAAGACATTTGCGCCTCATTCAGAGCCAGAGTCAGAGCCAGAGCCAGAGCCACACCCCAGATCCCCGCCAGGTGTGGACTTGCATTTAAAATGAAATTAGCCGACATACGCAAATTGCGGACTTTGGTATGGAATGTTGGAAGGAGGCGAAGACGCGGCTAATGCGCAGGTTGGGCCTGGGACTTTAGCTTCAGATGGGGATGGAGCCTAAGTGGGGGTCACCATTAGCTTGGATCGCAGCAACTTTCTACGGCGCGTTAATGGCGGGGGGAATTGCAGGTTGCAGGTTGCAGGTTGCTGGTTGCCTTTGCAGATTCAGCTGCGCTTTAATAGAGGCTGCTGGCTGCTCAAGCGGAAATGGTACCTGCCTCTTAAATGGTATTTTTTTGTGGTATCATAAAAATGTAGAGGGGAATGTGTGGGGTTTTGTTTAGGTTTTAAGCCAAAAATATATGAATTTTTGTTGAAATATTTAAGAAACTATTATTAACTGTTTATATTTGTCAGAAACTCCTATTAAAAATAAATATAGAAATATGAAAAAGTAAATATTTCCCAATAATCCGTATCAGAATATATATGGGAGAGGAGAGTAGTTTATATTTTAAATAAACCTTCATAAAAAAAATATAAAGAAATAATATTTCTCAATAATTCCTATCAAAATATGTAAAGAAATATGAAACAGTTAATATTTCTCATTAATTTCTATATATATATATATTGAAATGTGAAACAGATATTGTTTCTCATTAATTCCTATAAAAATATATAAAGAAATATAAAACAGAAAATATTTCTTATAAATTCCTAACAAAATTTAAAAAGAAAAATGAAACGGTTAAGATATTTCATTATTTCCTATCAAAATATATGTGAAAATGGAAAGCAGCTAATATTTCTCATGGAATTCTTAATTTAAAACGATTATTAATTATTATTTATATTATAAATTCAGCAAATAAATATATATAAATATGTAAAAGTGAGCATTGTTTAAGTTCTGAGTTAATAACCTTAAGATAAACTAACTAACTAAAAACACAATTAACTCATAACTTTGTTCAAGAAATATAACTTACTATAACTCAAGTTAAAATTGCCTTTATTTCTTAATAAAATCGTACTAAAATCATGAAAGAATTGACCCTTAGTATCATAGTAAATATATAATGTTTAATAATGTAATTTAATATTTTTTTAATAACGAGAAAATCGTCTTCTCTTTCAACAAGCCCTTGCCAAAATCTCTTTCTTTCCCCAACCATTGATCACACCTTTCGGTTATTCTATTATTTATTTATATTATTTTGCGGCTCTGCCTCTGCTGGTTTTCAATCATTTTTCATTTCATTCAATTCTCTTGAAATTTCTTTGATTTCGGTGCTACACTTTTTTCCCCCCTCTTTTGTTAAAAAAAAAAAATAATAACACTCTGAGTACACTCTCGTGTTGTGGCAATCAAAGAAGAAAAATAAAGGCCTGGCCGAGGCGTTGATGGGTAATTTGTTACAACAATAACAGCAACAACAACGTCGAACGGACCATGTCCGAAACAAGTTGGAAATTATAACGGTTATTATGATTATAATGATTATTAGATGATTTTAATCCGCGCACACACACCGAATATTATTCCATGGAGCCCGATGCCTGCTTGTTGTTACAAATTGCTGCCTGTTGTTTTGTCAATGCCTTGGCGTGCCTTAGATATATCTTTCTTTGTAGTATTATTTATGTGTGGCCGAGTCGGTGTGTGTGTCGGTGTGTGTGGGGTATCACTTTCACTAAGTTCGCGCACATAGAAAGCAAATGAAAGCAACAAGTTGCTGGCTGGTACGCGCAACTACTGCCGTTTGTGTGCCTTTGCCTTTGCACTTTTTTCTATTTTTTTTCTCTTTACCTTTATTTTTTTTTTAGGCATCTTTGGGCCACATTGTCATGCATGGCCGGCTAGCTGGCTGGGCAACCTTTCGGTCCTACGATCGCATCTCGGTTTTCGGTTTCTTTTGACGCACAGCGTGGGAGTTGGAGTCGGAGTCGTCATTACCCTCTGCTTCTCAGGGGCTCGGAAACCGACACCGAGATACCGAAACCGAAACCGAAACTAAAGCGAAACTGTAGCCGAAATTGAAAATGCCTCATGAACTTGATTTCTTAATTTGCGTTTGCCCTGCATGACAAATGACTCGGCTAAAGTTTTTTGGGCTGTTTGTTAATTTCAATTTGCCCGAACTAATTTGATTTGCGGGCATCTCAGAGAATGGTCTTGCTGTTTTATTTTTTTCTTCTCTATTTTTTTATGGCATTTGATGAGCAGCAAAACCGTTATGATGAAATTGCACTGGCAATTGCTGCTGCTGCGGCTGCTGCTGGGGGATTGTATAAGAAGCATCTGGAAATGTATAGCAAGACGTGTTTGCCACCGGCTGGTAGCTGGTAGTTGGTAGCTGGAAGCTGCTTGGAAAGTTGCACTGCTGGTCAAATGATGTTGCAGTTATTCGACCATTTATGGCATGCCTCACTGACAGCCCAGCCAGAGAGTCAGCCAGCCAGTCAGCCAGTCAGCCAGCCAGCCAGCCATCTAGCCCCTTCTCTAATCATTCCCATTCCAAATCCCATTCCGAGTCTCATTCCTCATCGCTGATTATGCAAAATCGCACTTAACAGCTCGAAGCCAAGAACGATTGGCACACAGAGCCGAAAAGGTAGAGAATCAAACTTAAATAGG
The DNA here is from genome assembly GCA_008042615.1 of Drosophila auraria. Lineage (NCBI taxonomy): Eukaryota > Metazoa > Arthropoda > Insecta > Diptera > Drosophilidae > Drosophila > Drosophila auraria. The sequence goes on from VNJW01010208.1 coordinate 54,059, forward strand.
AGACTCTTAATAAGGGAAATTAAGTAATTCGAGTTGGGCTTAAGGTTTATAGGTAGTTAGGTAAAAATAAAGAAGATTTTAAACTTATTATCATGCTTTTAAAGAGCAAATCGCTAGAGCTCTCATTAGTTACAATTTATATTTATTTTTCTGATTAATCTTTGGGAAAACTAGAGAATATAATTTTATTGTGGAACTGTCTTTTCTGTTTTCATTATTTAATTTTCATAATATTTAGTAACCCGTTCAGAATAACTCCCTTAATTTTCCTCTGTGCATCCCATTGACTCTGGGGATGTATCAAACTCATGACATTGGCCAGTCCGGGCCTGGGAACTGCTCAATTGAATAACTAATCATACGAAGCTGCCACAGCGGCAGCAACACATTTGATTATTGCACACGGCTGGCTCGCATTTTTGCATAGAGATACATAGATACATAGATACGTAGATACGTAGATACAAGCGGCAGCTACAACTAAATTGATGGCTGTTTCTGTATCTGTCTGCTCTGTTGTTTTTTTTTTTTATTTTTTGCTCGCTGATGTTGTTGTGGCAATTTTCTCACGCTTTGCATTGACAACAGCGGCAAAGCCGAGAACATTTTGCAATCTGACGGCGGCAAATGCCAGAGATTTTTAGCCAGGCGTCCGAGTGACCAAACTGGAACGGAACTCGCTTAATTGTCAATCAAATGCAACACACACAACGCAGGGGAAATACCCCCCTGACGATCAGGTAGAGCCAAAGAAATAATTATTAAATAATTGCCAGTACATGAGAATCTTGGTTTTCATCATTTAAAAAAATATCAAGCAAGGAAAAGGGATAAAAAGTAACTTATAATTAATATTTATGAGTTATTAAATTAATAGATTAATATATTAAATCAAATTAAAGGCCAAACTAATATTCAATTGAAAGAATTTGAAGGGGAGAGCCCTCAGAACCCCTATTGGGACTTAAATTAATAACAAATCAGTGGCATTTCCTCATAATACCTGAAAACATCATCTAATTTCTTCTTTTCTACCTTCTCCTTTCCAGATGCCGGCTGCAGCTTTCCGGGTTCGCCGGCGCACAGCAGCGTGGTCTTCTCCAGTGCGAATCTCACCCAGGGAACGGTGGCCTCCTACAGCTGTGAGCGCGGCTTCGAGCTGCTGGGACCGGCGCGCCGGGTCTGCGACAAGGGCCAGTGGGTGCCGGAGGGCATCCCCTTCTGCGGTAAGCCAAATAATGCCTCCCCAAAAGAAAAAATAAAAAAACCAACACCAATAATAAGACCAATACTAAGACCCACAAACGAAAGACTGCGCACACGAACTTGCTGTTCGTCAACTCAATTAGCGCCTCGACGGGCGACTCGACTTGGATTCGGACTTGGATTCGGATTCGGACTTGGGAATCGGACGCGGCTTGGGGAAGGGGGGCTGACAACTTTCACCGCCACAAAATTTGAAGCGTTCTCAAAATATCTCTACACAGAAATTAAAATTAACAAAAGTAAAGAAAGGAAAAATTAAAGGAATAAAAGATTTATGTAGTAAGAGCGGTTAAAAATTATGAAAATAATTTTTAGGAAGATTTTAAGCCCAGAAAAAAGTCAGAAATAATTTTTATTCATAAAAAAACACGTAAAATAAAATGTTTTTCCCTTATTAACCCCTTAAAACCATTTCTTTCTGTGAGTGCACCTCACGTTCTCCGTGAAAAAACAAAGATAGCGAAAAAGAGAGCAAATGGCATTCCGATTGAATGCAAAGTTGTTAACCAAAAGCGAAACATGATTAACAAAACGCGCGAAATTGGGCTAAAATCCAATGCGTGTGTCGGACAGAAACAGCAGACAGAAGAAAGACTGGCCAGAAGAGAGGCTACGAGGTGGGAAGAATTCAGCCTGACCAAATTGACCCACTTTGTTGTTGCTACGAGCGAGCGAGCTGCCTGAATGGTTCACAGCAACGACGAAAAAAATTAAATAAAGAAGAAAAAAGTGTAAAAACGAGTCGAGCACGAAAACAAATAAATGAATTCTAAATCAATTTCCAACGAGACATGCACTTCCGTGAAAAGGGAATTGATTGACACAAGCAGAGCAGCCCAACTGGGATTGAAAACTGGTGAATGAATGAAAGAATGAATGAAAAAACTGATGGATTGGGCAGTACATACTTTTCTCCATTGAGGAGGTCAAAAAAGGCGGCAATTCAACCATCCATCAAACTTTTAACGGGCTTTTTTCTTTGTGAAAAAAAAGATAAAGATAAAGAAAGTCAATAAGACAATCGATCGAAACAGTAGTAGGTGTTGATCAGCGTGAATAATGCCCTGGGAATTTAGGGGGAAGCCAAGAGATTTCTTTGGGGATTTTTCCACTTTATTTCATAAAATAAAACCATAAATAATTACTACTCAAAAAAGGGAGCAGTATAAATCCGGCTCGAAGGACCAACCATATAAATCACCAAATAATTTAACTAAAATCTTCGATTAAAACAAAATTAAGTGCAAAGATTCATTAATAATAATAGTCAGAATTCCCTGACCCGCTTCGATCGTACTCTTAAGGTTGTATAGACAAAAAATCAGAGCATTTTCCATCCAAACAAAATTGATTGCTCGCTGATGACGCGGGAAAAGAAAAGGAAAACAAAAGCCGCAGAGATTTCCGACCTGAAAGATTGTGAAAACCGAGGAATTCGAACATCGAATTTCGAACATGACACAGCGGGGGCAATGGGAAATTAATTAAAAGCAATTAAAAGGCATTTGTCACACCGGCAGAAACACACCTGCTGAGAGAGTGAGCTTTAGATTTTGTTATTTTTTATTTTTTACTTTTTTTCGGCGGCTAGAAAGCAGTCAGAGAGTTTCCAAGTCGCTGGAGCTCAAAGCCAGAGTCAGATCCAAAACCGAATTCAAACACGGTGAGTCTTATCCGACAGATGCATCTGATTAATGAATCCCAATGCCGCAAAAGTGCGTGGCGAGCGATGTAATTAAGCGCCGGCAAGTAAAAGTTGAGAGCCGAGCCGCCATTAAATTTCACTTTTGTTTTTGGCCAAGCTCTAAGCGGAGCCCGGTCGAGCCCGGGCCCCAGTCCAAGACAATGGCCAGAACGAAGGTCTCTTGACAAATTCGCCAGGCAGAACATCGCTGGCTTGGTTTTTGGCTCTTTTGGCTCTTTGCTTTTTGCCGTCTTTGGCCACATAAAACCGTGTCAGGGCCTGAAGCCAATTAGCCAGGCCTTGGGCCCACTCTGGGAACTCTGGCCCCCTGGCATTCGGACTTAGACATTGCGACTCCCAGCGTTGCATCTTGCTTAGAATTCCCAAAATAATTACCTTTGACCCCCATTTCTACAATGAAGTATTTTCTATAATTAAGAAATTAATCCTTAAACCTTAAGCTAAGCTAATTAATTTATTTAATAATTTTTTTATTTGTTTATTTCAGTTTTAAATGTGGCCGCTGGCAAGGCGCCCATGCAAATTTCCACAGAAGGCGCTGGAGCTCCCCAGAAGGCCATCGATGGCTCTACGTCTGCCTTCTTCACTCCAGAGACCTGCTCCCTGACCAAGGCGGAGCGTTCGCCCTGGTGGTATGTCAACCTCCTGGAGCCCTACATGGTCCAGCTGGTGCGCCTGGACTTTGGCAAGTCCTGCTGCGGTGAGTGAGCTTTATTTGTAATAAATATATTAATATAAGAAATTAATAATTAATCTGCAATTTTATATAAGGGCTTAGGGGCTTAAGTAACTGGTTAAAAAAAGATCTAAGCGGTGTCAAAATCGAGAGTGTGGTCACAATTACTTAATCTCGAAAATAATTCAACATAAAACCATAATTATTCTGTTACCTGAAATTTGTGCTAGCTTGTGGCCAGCACCGAGTCTTGGCCGTAAGTGGCGCTTAGCCAAGTGAAAGACGACGACGACGGCAGGCAAATTGATTAAATTGAGCAACTTTTCGCTTTTATTAAAACCGCAGTCCCGCAGGCCCAACCCTAAACCTGTCGGGCACACATGCCTGGGATGTTGGATGTTGGTTATCCGATGGCTGGCTGCTGGCTGGAGGCCGGATTATGGACCTGCTTGGACCGCATTCTCTGGGACGAAACTCTCTCGCGACCGGTGGACAGTTCAATGCCCCGTTTTCCCAGGCTGCCCAAGCAGTTTCAGTTTCAATTTTCCAATGTTTGTCTGGCAAAATGGCAAATGCTGCACGACGAATCCCCAAAGCCGAAGCCGAAGCCAAGGCTGGCAAGGCAAAAGGGTTGCCGAAACAGAGTAAACAACTGCCAGCCAGTTTTCCCTAATGCTTTCACTTGCCAGCAACCTGAAGTGAGGTTCCCCCAACTCCAACTCCATCTCCATCTTCTCCACCTCGAAATCTTCGGATCGAGGCGGCTTGTTATGTGATTTTCGTGCGGCTTTTGCGACGACAGCCAAGACGAAGACTTCGACTTCGACTTGGACTTGGACTTCCACTTTGGCTGAAAAATAAAAATAAAAAACCCAGACCTAGTGAGTCAGTCAGTGCGGGCCGAAAATTTATGATTACTTTCACTTGGCTGATGCTGAGGCTGATGCAGAGGCTGCTGCAGAGGCTGCTGCTGATGCTGATGCTGAACCCGCCTGACCCGCTGACAGACAAAGCCATAACAATAATAATGACAACGGCAACGGCAACGGCACTGGGAATCTCAATAGAAATAGCTGCACTTCTGCACTGCGAGAAACTAGGGCAGCCTGGGGTTAGAAGAGAAAAGGAAATCACAAAAAAACAGAGGGAATAAATAATAAAGTCCCAATACTAAAATTTCAAAGGAAATTCAAGTTACTTGTTGATTCTAAATAACATTTTGGACAACACTTTCTTAAACCATAAAAAACCCCTTAAATTTTAAAAATAAATAAATTTAAAAATACCTAAGCTAGCTCCCAACCTTAAGCTTTAAATACTTTATTCCACCTTTGAAAACAACCTCGATTCCCCTTTATTTTCCACAGGCAACAAACCAGCCACCATTGTGGTCCGCGTGGGCAACAATCGTCCCGATCTGGGCACAAATCCCATCTGTAACCGCTTCACAGGTCTCCTGGAGGCCGGTCAGCCTTTGTTCCTGCCCTGCAATCCTCCCATGCCCGGTGCCTTTGTCAGCGTCCACCTCGAAAATAGCACACCGAATCCCCTGTCCATTTGCGAGGCCTTCGTGTACACCGACCAGGCCCTGCCCATTGAGCGGTGTCCCACGTTCCGGGACCAGCCACCTGGTGCCTTGGCCTCCTACAATGGCAAGTGCTACATCTTCTACAACCGCCAGCCGCTGAACTTCCTGGACGCGCTCTCCTTCTGCCGCTCGCGCGGCGGCACTCTGATCAGCGAGAGTAATCCGGCCCTGCAGGGCTTCATCAGCTGGGAGCTGTGGCGGCGTCATCGCAGCGATGTCAGCTCCCAGTACTGGATGGGAGCGGTGCGCGATGGCAGCGATCGCAGCAGCTGGAAGTGGGTCAACGGCGACGAGCTGACGGTGTCCTTCTGGAGCCATCCCGGCGGCGACGAGGACTGTGCTCGGTTCGACGGCTCCAAGGGCTGGCTGTGGAGCGACACCAACTGCAACACGCTGCTTAACTTTATCTGTCAGCATCAGCCGAAGACCTGTGGAAGGCCGGAGCAGCCGCCCAACTCCACAATGGTGGCTCTTAATGGATTTGAAGTCGGAGCCCAGATCAAGTACAGCTGCGATGCGAATCACCTGCTGGTGGGTCCGGCCACGCGCACCTGTCTAGAGACGGGCTTCTACAATGAGTTTCCGCCTGTGTGCAAGTGTGAGTATTATTGTTAATAATTATTTATTATTTATTATAATAAATTAATTAATAAATAAATCCCCTCCCAGATATCGAATGCGGTCTGCCCGCCAGCATTGCCCATGGCTCATACGCCCTGTTGAACAACACGGTTGGCTACCTGAGCCTGGTCAAGTACTCCTGCGAGGAGGGCTATGAGATGATTGGTCGGGCCCTGCTCACCTGTGACTTTGATGAGCGCTGGAACGGACCGCCGCCACGCTGCGAGAGTAAGTAGATCCGAGGGATCAAGCCACAAAAAATAAGGAACATATTTTAAGCCTATCGATTTGTAGTTATTTTTATCGACAAATATGGAGTTCCCTCCGATAATGTTTCAATATTATCGACATTTTACATTTTTTAAGTTTCGATACTTCGATGGATATTTATTATCCATTTTTATGCCGAGCTTATACCCAATTTCTTTCGATTTCTAGTTATTACTATCGAGAAATGTAGAATTCTCTGCAATAATTTTTCAACTTTATCGATATTTTACATTTATTAAGTTTCGATACTTCGATAAATATTTATTTTGGATTTCTTTTTCGAGCTTATACCTAATTCTTTTCGATTTGTAGTTATTACTATCGAAAAATGTAAAATACTCTCCGATAATGTTTCAATATTATCGATATTTTACATTTATTAAGTTTTAATACTTCGATAGATATTTATTTTCGATTTCTCTCTGTGGAACCTATGTAACCTTATCCTAACGATATACACTTCTACCGATTTATACTTTTTAATATCGAAAAATGTAGAATTCTCTTAAATAATGCATCGAAATAATCGATAATCTGCGATTTATTTACTTTTCGATATTTCGATATATATTTATTATCGATTTCCCCCCTAACCTAATCCCTGAAACCTTCTTACCCTTTCTTTCAGTTGTGGAGTGCGACACCCTGCCCGGTAACTACTACAACACCATCATCCATGCTCCGAACGGCACCTATTACGGCTCCAAGGCGGAGGTCAGCTGTCCGCCCGGCTACCGCATGGAGGGACCCCGCGTGCTCAGCTGCCTGGCCAGCGGACAGTGGAGCAGCGCCCTGCCGCGCTGCATCAAGCTGGAGCCATCCACACAGCCCACGGCAGCGCCCACGGTGCCCGCATCGGTGGCCACGCCTCCACCCTTCCGGCCCAAGGTCGTGGTGTCCAGCTCCAGCTCGAGCTCGACCACCAGCCGTACGCCCTATCGACCCGTTGTGTCCACCGCCAGCAGCGGAGGCAGCAGCTCCAGCACAGTGGGCACATACCCGAGCCTCAGACCCACGCAGGTGGAGATCAACGGAGAGTGTGAGTAGACTGGGCTTTGAGGAACTTAAAGAAGCATCAAGATTTACCTCTCTTAATCATTTCAGCTGAATCCGAGGAGGATGTTATTAATGTCCCTGTGCCCGGCACAGTCCGGGAGGAGTTCCCACCACGGCGCACTGTCCGTCCCGTGCTCATACCCAAGAAGCCGAGCAGCAGCACACCGGCGGCGGCGGCAGTGCCTCCGACCACCCAGCACGTGCCGCAGCCTCCGCAGGTGCCCTCCACCTATGCCCCGTCGCCGCCACGCAGCCGTCCCAGCGGTGCTCCGGTGGAGACGACCACGAAGAATACCCAGCAGATCATTGCCAACTCGCATCCGCAGGACAACGAGATCCCTGACAGCGTCAACATCCAGCAGAATCAATCGCCGAATGTCAACGTTCCGTTTGCCGTCGACAATCCCGATCGCAAGGAGACCAAGGAGGCCAAGCTCAATCTGGGTGCCATTGTGGCTCTGGGCGCTTTCGGTGGCTTCGTTTTCCTGGCCGCTGTCATCACAACGATCGTGATCCTGGTGCGAAGGTAAGTCTCTGGCCCAAAAAGGCGGAACTGGGGAGCTGGGTGACGCAGAAAAATACCAAGGGATCTGTGATCAGTCGAGGTCGATTTTGTTGTCCATTTCCATGATCCGATTTTATGCTAATATGTGAAAATTTCTCTTGTAATTAGGTCAGAAATTTATCGATAATTTCGATATATTGCTTTAATTAATAATGTGGGAACTTGAAAATGATCTCTCGGAATTATATAAGTTTTTTTTCAGTTCAAACTTAATAAAATTTTTATTTAAATTATTTCGATAACAATCGATAGTTTATCGATAATCGAATTTAAATTATTTCGATAATAATCGATAGTTTATCGATCAACATTAATCGTTCGATATGCTTGAAAACTGGATTGGACCATGATTGATACATTTTTCTGTGTGTGGAGCAAAGTCGATCGTTGTCGGGGTCACCACCTGCCCACCACCACCACCACCCCATGACCCTCCCCCTCTATGACCCTCCCCCTCTCCCTCTCTCAATCTGTCCCTATCACACACACTGTCTCCGTCTCTGTCTCAGCTCTAACCTCTAGGTTTACCCTGCTCTCTCGCTCTCTTACTTCTCTCGCTTTCGGTTACCCCTTGCTCTTGCTCTCTCTCTCTCGTATTCACCTTTTTTAGCTCGATCAAAGAGAGTCTATCACGCACACGTACACGCACACGCACAGGCACACGCACAGGCACACGCACAGGCACACGCACACGTACACGCACACCCACCTGAACATCGAACGCTTTCTCTTTTTCTCGTTGTACAACTCTCTTTTTTCGTTTTTGCTTCTCCCACTCTCTGTACTTTTTGGCAAAACCAAACCGTCAGCACCCCGAACAGCCAACGGCGGCACCTAGCCAAACACTTAACTGCTTACCAACATCATCATGCTCATCATCACCACCACCAGCAGCTCCACCAGCACCACCAGCAGCACCAGCAGCAGCTCCAGCAGCTCCAACAGCAGAAGTACCAACTCCAGCCGAAGTATCACCACCAGGCGAAGTCATCACAAGGGAATGGCAACGGGCACGGGAACGGCATCAGCATCGGGAACGGGCTCGTGTTCGGTCTCGGGAAGAGGAGTGGCATCATACCGCGTCCCAGTAGACTGCCCAGCTATGCCACGGCGACGGCCACCAGCGCCACCAGCTACGCGTCCACGGCCCAACTGACCAGCACCGCTGGTCGCCGGGCCAAGGGTTACGGCAGCTACGGTAGCATCACGTCCAGGCGATACCCGGATCCGGCCGAACAAGATCGGGATCCATCCTCCCTGTGGTACAGTGTCCTCGCTTTGCCCTTCGATGACCAGAAGCTGGGCAGGCGGGAGTTTAGCAGCTATGGACGGGGGTATCGCACCCGGGCCGGGCTCTTTAGCAGCTCAACGCACATGTAACCCACTGAGGAGGATCAGGATCAGAAGATAACCACCAAAGAGAGAGAGAGCCAAACACACATACACAACCTGGAGACTACCTGGCCAAGAAACCATAACGCGTGCCAAAGAGATGCATCAACGAACCAAAATAAACGAAAAACTAAGAAAAATCAAAGAAAAACCAAGAAAAAACAAGGAAAAGCGAAGAGAGTTAAGCAAGTCAATCAATCAGTCAGTCAATCAGAATCAGAAGATCAATCAAAGCGGCCATATGCACAAATGTAAGCAGCCCAAAAAATAAAACAAAACAAAGCCAAGAACACAACCAACCAAGAACAACACCACACGAAACAATCAATCAACCAATCAGTCAATCAAACAATCAACACTGAAACACAAAACTGCTGCGAATGCTGTGGGCTGTGAGGCGAATCCTACTCCTTGCTGTTGCACCTTCAACCCATCACTCCATCAACTCATCAACACACCCATCAATCATACAACACACCACTCTTTGGGGACTCTCTTTCTTTCACTGCACGCCTCGATCGCTCGCTCTCGCTCTCGCTCTGTCTCTGTCTCTTGTAGTCTGCCTGTCTCTCTTTCCCACCTCCATATCTCTGTCTCGCTCTCATCTTTCTCTGTGTCTCTGTGTGTGCGTAGTACCTAACCCCCTCTGAATTTTTTGCCTGACTTTGTGACTAACCCAACACTCTTTCGTCCTGGCATTCTGAATAAAAAATTAAAAATATATTGAAGATTACTAATCGATCAATCAATATATCTATTTCGCTCTTTCACAGAAATCGAACCACTCAACACTATCGCCATCGCGCCTCGCCCGACTGCAACACCGTGGCCAGCTTCGACAGCTCCACTTCCGGTTCCCGCAACGGACTCAACAGGTATGGCTTCCTTTGAAAATAAAACAGGGTTGTCACAGAAATCGCTTAAGATTTAAAATCAATTGAAATTTTGTCTAAAAGTATGCTACAAAATTTTAAATTAGCCAAATTACATGGAATTAGGTCCATAAAATATTTTAATAAAGTCAACAGCGATTTCTGTGGCATCCCTGACCAATAAAAATAAAAAAGTGGATTAAATGGGTGATAACTTTGTTCTAAGAAAGTGATCAAAAATACCATAGGGTCAGAAATCTGGGAACCGATAACAGGGTTGCCTCAGAAATCGCTGGAGATTTGAAATCAATTGAAATTTTGTCTAAAAGTATGCTATAAAATTTGAAATCATCCAAATTACATGGGATAAGGTCTATAAAATATTTTATTAAAATCAACAGCGATTTCTGTGGCATCCCTAATTAAGAAAAAAAGAAAAGGATTAAATAGGTGATAACTCAGGTCTACGAAAGTGATCAAAAATTTTTAAATTTGAAATCTGGTAACCAAATACCGGATACTTTGGAAGCACATCAAAAACTCTTTTTTTTTATTTCTTATATATTTTTTAAATACAAAACCATACAATTATATTTAATAACTACGTATATTAAACGATTCTATAGATACTACCGCCAGGCCTGGGAGAACCTGCACGAGTCCGCCTCCAAGAACAGCTCGCACAACGCCCTGCGCCGCAAGGAGACCCTCGATCCGCCAAGCATGACCCGATCCCGCGACAATCTGCGCGACAATATGCAGCGTTCCCGCGAGAATCTGGACAGGTGGGTCAATTTTTAAAAAGAAATTTATATATTTTATTTATATTTCTTTAATTTTTCTACCCTTCTTAAACAGATGCGGCCGGGACAACTATGGCATGCGGGATGACTCCGAGATGGTGGTGTCGGACGTCTGTCTGAAGGGCGAGAAGAAGCGTCATCATCATCATCACCACAAGAGCAGCTCCCGCAATGGCGACTATCGTGATCAGTCCTCCGGCAGACGCGAACACCACCGACATAGCGGCGGCGGCGGTGGCGGCGGCGGAGGCGGTGGTGGCGGCCACTATTGACCAACCATGGTCATCACCATCAATGTGGAGCGGCAGTAGCCAAAACGAAAGACGACGACGAGAGGAGAGGCAGAGGCGGCAGAGTCGGAGTAGGAAGTCGGATTCGGACTCTCGAAATCCGAGAGAGAGCTGCAGCGAGCGCAACAACGAAACGTTTTTTGTTTAATTTTAGCAACAGTTTTTTTTCGCGCTTTAGTTATGTAAGAATGATGATCGCCCAGGATCAGGAGGAGACTTTTCTGTTCATAGCGAAAACATGGAGCAAGAGGTCCTTTAACTTGCAAGTCAATACTTAGCTATATTCGCGGGGCGAGTCCTGAGGAGATCTGGAGATTTTCAAGCATTAGTAAGCAGAGATTTCTTTAGAGATTTATTTATGAGTGAGATTTCTTAAAACTATTGCTTCAAGTCCCCAGAGTTCCGCGGGAATCCCCCTTAAAATATGTATATCGTGCTTAACACTCGGTCCGAAACTCGTATAATTTATTCGCAAAGCTTTCGTAAGGTTCTTAGTTAAATTGTCTCTATGAATTAGTTTTATGTAAAAAGAGCGTGAACAGGTCCACAAAAAAAAAAAGAAAATGAAAAGAAAGGCGAGGCGTAGTAATTAGTTGCAAAGCACCAGCACCAGCACACACACACACCTCGAACATCCCTCTAATCCCCTCCAGCAATGCTCACCTTCCCCTCTTCACCCCCAGCAAAACCCAGCAAGCAGGATCACAGCTGCAGCCAAATTATGTGCAACTTGGTTTCGTTTGAGGTCTCAAGCCAAATCGACTTGCTCATAGTCGCAAATTAGTTACGTAAAAACCCTAAACTAGAACACACACAAATCCAGAAGAAGAAACCTATGTTGTAGCGAGTGTACAAAATCTGGAAGAGTAATATTAACCAGCAAGAGCACACAGAGAGCTGCACTCCATTCAACTCCATTCCATTTCATTCTATTCTATTATTTTTGTACCCCCCTATCATTATATATTATATGTGTATTTCCCCGTATTTGTATTTCTAGAGCCTTGTAATATGTAGATTTTGTTTTCGAGTGTGTATCGCGAGGCGGCTACAAGTGCTAAGGGGCCGCCCGGGCATGCAATATTATTTGAATTTCGTGCATTATTTCCAATGTAAATAATAATAATTTATTTCATAAATAAAACAATGAATATTTTTACTAAAACCGTGTTTTTCTATCTTATTATTTAGTTAAAGATTAATGAAGGCGAAAAAGATCAATATTTCATGCACGAAATATACAAAAATCTTGTAATAAGCTTATTATTTTTAGTTCTTGATTAAATATTATGGCTATAATATTTGAATTTCTGGAATTCATTTTAAATAAATGGATATACCCTTATATGTATTCACTAGACCAAATTATAAATTAGTTAATAATGTTTCGCAAGTGAATTTGAATTTTTTGTTGGCGGGAACGTAAGTTGACATATGTTAACATTACATCGGCGCTGTAAATTTACACTTATTTTTAGTATTTTTCTGCCAAAGTAAATAGTACCAAAAAAACACTAGGCAAAAACTTTATATAACTTCAGCGAAACTTTCTTAATTGCTTTGTGTATTGCCTCTACTTAAAATAAATCTTAATTAAAATAAATACACAATCGGTGTAAAAAAAAACACCAAATATTCAAATTAAATTATTACAGTTAACAGTATTCGGTATACTGCTTGACCGTTGACGCTGCCCATTGACATTGTGCTGTTATGCGCATCAGCAAATTAATCATGCAAGAGTAATACTCGTCAATAAGAAGAAAAATAAGCCCAAAACAATATGTATATAATTTCCGATTTCCTAAAAATATTTTTATTAAATAATTTTAATTTATTGCACCCCAAAACACAGTGCTTTTGGCGCCCTCACCAATAACAGCGTGCTGTTAGGCGCATTCTGCAATAACACTGTGCTGTTAAGCGCGCTTAACAGTGCAACTGTGCTGTTAGGCGCACCTGTCAAATGCAACCCTGCCTCCACGCCAGATTGTGACAGCTGCTGTCAACTTCTCTTTCGCTCTTTCTTGTTCGACCGTTCGCCTCTCAAGATGGTGCGTAAAAAATATCCACGTTCGACCAAAATAAAATCGCTTTAATTCCCGGCCATCCGTGACAATTTCGTGATTAAAATATGCCGTTAATGAGGCATTTGCGTTGAGGAGTGCGATTTAAATGAAATTTCTCGAGTGGCCAAATCGCTGTCGGCGGGAATTTGAGTGTTTATATTATTTTGGCAGCGGCCTCAATGAAAAGTGCTAATACAATTTTTGTTTTGTTGTCCGCCCCCACAGACGAAGGGTACCTCCAGCTTTGGTAAACGCCACAATAAGACGCACACCCTGTGCCGTCGCTGTGGCCGCAGCTCCTACCACATCCAGAAGTCGACGTGCGCCCAGTGCGGCTACCCCGCCGCCAAGTTGCGTTCCTGTGAGTATATCTTGGCTATATCTGTTATCTGGCTTTGGTTGCTTATTAATGTGCATTTCTTTTCCCTGCAGACAACTGGTCCGTGAAGGCCAAGAGGAGGAAGACCACCGGCACCGGTCGCATGCGCCACCTGAAGGTTGTGCGCCGTCGCTTCCGCAACGGATTCCGCGAGGGAACCCAGGCCAAGCCCAAGAAGGCCGTCCAGGCCGGCAAGTAGGCAGGGATGCTCCATCGTCACACAACATAAATTAGCTGATAAATCTTCAGAAATAGCCGCCGGCAGAGCCGAAAATCGCAACCAACTGTCGCCGCCGGCAAGCTAATAAAAGATCGAGGATAATAAATGTTCGTTTTTTTTTTAACTAAGTGAATCTGGTGACTATTTTTTTGATGTTTGTGCGAAAAGTGAAAGAAATGTGATAATCACACGAAAAGCAGGCGTCAAGCCGCCAAAATGCTTCAATACAAAAAACATAACCCCAACCTCGAGGATGCAGCCATGTTTCCAATGCTTACTCCGCGGAAGTGGTTGCCGCATCGTCGAGAAACCAAGCATAGCAGCTTTTTTTTTTTTGTTTAAACAAAAACCTCGTGGAAGTGGCTCTGGAGACATGGCTAGGCATTGGCCGCATTCACCAGCAAAAAGGTATCATTGATCATTATCTGGTTGCTCTCAGCTCCAAGAAAAGAAGAATTAAGTGTTAAAGGATCTTTTTCGATGTTCATGGACACCAATTTCGTATGTTTCAATGATTGCTGAATGTGATTTTTACATTTTATAATATTTGCCCATACCAAAGTATGTCTGGTAATTATTTAAATTTAATTTTGAAACACTTTTAGCAATCGTTGCCTTGTCTAATTGGGAATTTTAATTTAGTTAAATGATCTTTGAGCACATTTAGCTGGTGAAAGCGGATTTATATGTATATAAACTTGATGTAGAGCAATATACATATTTTGAACAGGAACAGTTGAATTATTTGCATTGGATTTTCGAAACAGTACGAAGAAAGTTAGCCTTCAAAATATAGAGTTTAAGTGATCTTAGAAGTTCCCAGCATTTGGCTTGACTTGCAGACTACCTGTTGCAACCCATAATGTATGCACTATTTTCAGAGTTAATTTCAAAGATTGCCGAGTGTCAAGATATAGTTGCTTTGTAGTCTTTACTTTCAATTGCAAACAATAAGTTAACCCTCCGAAATTAACTGCTATTGATAACATTTTGTCCAGTTTTGTGACTCCAAGCCTTACTGATTTTCCATAAAATGTATTTACTTATTTGTTAAGCCAAGCAAGAGGCTTTTCTGTTGACCTATTTACCATCAGTTCAAGATGTTGCTTAATTCAAGGGAATAGCCTTTCTTTTATTAATTTAAAGTAACATTATCTACAACATTGAACTTATCCAAAAGCTAACTTTGGTTTCAGCCATCTTAGCTGGCCTATTTTGTCGATTTATTAGTTAAACTTTTTACAATATACCTCCAATTTATATTATTATGGAAATTGTATTGTTATGCCAAGCTTTAATTGATTTCTGATACAGCTCTTTCCTTAATTTCGTACTAGTGTTTTAGCTTTAAATCTCAGGAGAGCCAGAGCCTCTGAATTTTACCTATCGATCTTATTTATCAAAGCTTTTTTAAAACTTACTTAAACTTGTAGGCTTTATGCCTACTTTATGTATAAATCCTTCCTATTGGTTTGTGGTTAAAAGCTGTAGATAATGTTTATTATGCTTTCTAAAAAGAAATGTCAAAAAATGTATTTTTACATACGAATACATTGCAAGGAAGAGATAGCTCCATTTATTATATTTATAATTCCAATCAGTCTCTCTTTCTAAGGCATACATAATATCTAACAAAGTACATATATCAAGAAATGAAGCATTAGGGCGGCCTATGGGTACTTGTCCCTTTTTTATCTTCCAGCTTGGCGATTATTATAATCTATGAAAGTATTTACGGTTTGGGGCGCATTTCTTCCAGTGGCTCCCAAACCCCTGCTGACTGCCGAAAAAGATGTCGGCACTCGCAAGCTGCTCAAACTGTATGCTCTGAACTTGAATATTGCATACTTTTCAGCTTTTAAACAATTTTCAAGATTAGTAAAGCTTTTTTTGTAACATATTTATTTTATTAATTAAATTACCATTATTAAAAAAAAAACGGACATTCGACCTTGCTTAAGGTAACATAAGTTTAATCTAAGAAACATGGGGCAGGCCTCGAGGGTGGCCCCTCGCTGCCCGCGCGGTTTTTAGCAAGCAAGATAATATCGTACATCAAGCAGTGATTGATTGGTTCTATGACTACGAAGGGGTTCTTTCTCGTTCGTCGCTCGGAGTTGACTAAAAGTACAATTTACAAAGTATAAAGCGTTCGACTATGACTAAGGGCGGTTTTGGGACGGATTACAGGGGGGATGAGGGGACTTTGCCGGGGTTAACTAAAGTTAATGCCACTAAATGCTAAGAAGACATTTACAAGTTTACAGCTAAGAAAGTGCGTGCGTGCTTGTCGCAGACTAATCGAAGTGCGGATGCTGATTCTGTGTGCTGCTGGGCGTTGTCGCATCCGTACTGGCCAGGACTGGCTTCGCCACCTTGGCAGCGGCGACTGTGGAGGCAGGCCGCTTGATCAGCAGCTTCTTCAGATTCTGGAAGGGCGCATCGAAGAGCACCGTCAGGGCCACGGAGGCCAGGAAGATCGATATGAACTCGTTGGTGTCGAGCTAGGGAAGGAAGGAAGGAGAAGTTTAGCTTAGTTAATTTAATTAATTAATTAGTTAGACGCTCTCTCTACTCACAATAATCGAAACAAAATTGTAATAATGATGAATATGACGCCTTCGGCCCACGTTGAAGAAGAAAACGGGGAACTGCGTCAGGTAAATGGCGTACGAGAGCTTTGTGGACACCTGGAATCCTCGCCAGGCAAACAGCTTCGTGAGTTTATCTAAAATATATTTAAAAATGTTATAAATAATGAATAAACCTTCTTTATAAATAGTTGAAGCCTTGGATAAGCCTTGTATTTAATCCCAATATTAATGGAAATCAAATCTACTCACTCGTGTAACCATTATGGGACACAAACACGATCCAGGAGAAGAACAGGCACCAGGCGATGGGCGCAAAGGCGGCATAGATGGCTGCATGCGTGGAATTATACACGTAGTTAATGTCACCCATGGGAGCGGGTCCTAGGAGCGAGGCTAGCACACACACAGTGGCCACCAGCCAGCCCAGTCGAAGCTGCATCCTACTCAGCTTGGCATTTTGGTACTTTCTCAAAACATAGCCCAGCAGGATGCCCATGATGTACACCGTAGAGCGATGGGGAGGGAAGGAGTACATGTAGTCGGCAGTGCGGAAAAGCCTCTGGATGCTGAAAAGGATTTAATCATTAAAAAAGATTCAATTAATCAAGAGAAACACCCCCTTACTTGGTGCCAAAGTATATATAGTTGGACAGCTGATTGACAATCGTTGTGTAGTATCTCGCCGCCGTGCCCACAGTGCAGAGGAGCAGCAGGGTCATAAGACCACGTCGGGGCCACCTCCAAAGTCCCAGGATAAGCAGAGGAGCCACTGCAAACAGCTCCGTATCAATGCCCAGGTGGTGCGTGTGCGTCAGGCACATCTCGCTGAAGCCAAAGTAGTTGTGGATGAAGAGCAGGTTGCGCCACCAGTTCTTCTTGCAGATGTCCGCATGGTGGCCCACCACCAGGTTCCACTGGGGTCCACTGCCCCACAAAGGCAGGACGTACGTGCAGAACAAGATTAAGGCGGCCAGTGGGGGGACAATCCTGCAAAGATTTCACCTGTCAGAGATGCTTCCAAGGCTGATTAACCTCCACAATTACTACCTCATCAGACGGCTGATGTACTCGTTCTTCAGGCGGATGGGCTGCTGCTTCATAAGGCGACCGAAGAGCGAGTAGGCCGTGAGCATGCCACTGAAAAGCAGAAAGGGGTCCGTGTAGAGTGAGGCCGCCCGTCCAATCACTGTCCACGGCTGGCCCAGGCTCTCGGACATGGCCGTGCGGTTGTTGTAGGGATTGAAGAACATGGCCATCGACTTGTGGGAGAATATGAGCATAATGGCGTTAAGGAAGCGGATGCCATGGACAGCCTCAATGTCTCCAGGGGCACTGCTCGTGCTGAACAGCCAGCGCAGGTTCTTGTCCAGCGAGAAGGCTGTGAACCAGGCGTCTGAAAGGGAATTTAATAATGTTTATTTATTTTTTTTTTAATTTGTTTCCCGACAAAACTCACTCTGCTTGGCCTGCGACTTTGTAGAGCGATCGTAGATGGTGGACAGGATGGCCACGGAGAGCACCAGGACAAAGAAGCGCACTGCCCAGGTGGTGTTCCGGTCCCAGGGTCGCTGGTCTCGCACCTGACACATCTGCGGCTCCACGCGGACATTGAAACCAATGCCTGTGGACGCCGTCTGATTGGAGAGATACTCGGCCACGCTGTACTCCACATCCCGGGCGGAGCAGCCAGAGGGCACGCAGAGACCCCAGTTGATCAGCGAGTAGCGGGGCACTCGGTGACCGGGCTGCAATGTGGAGAAAGATCAGATTAAAGCCGGATAGAGGTAACTCTGACGCAGGTGAAGAGCTGCCTCCTTAATGGAAGTGAATCACGGGTATGTTGACCCCTTTCCCCGGTTCCATTACGACAATGAAACAAAGACTAGTTAAGCCAGGTCGCTTAATGTCTAATTTACATGAAAAAAGTTAATAAAAAAGCTTGCTTTTAAAGTTTAAAAATAAAGCAGAGAACTTGTTTTCTTATTTCATAGAAATTTAATGCTAATATCAGGTTAATGACTTAATTTATGGAGCAAGGAACTTGTGAAATAGTTTAAATAAATTATAATAAAAGAAATAAACATAGGAAATTATAGAAACATATTTTTATAGGTTTGAGTTTCTCTTTTAATTTAAATATTTACATAAATTATAAAAAGAATTTACTTTCTAGAGCTCACAGAAAATGAAACTAATTATTTACTAAAAATAGAATTTATAATTACGTGTATATATGTATACCATATATAAATCTCTG
This sequence comes from Drosophila auraria, assembly GCA_008042615.1. NCBI lineage: Eukaryota > Metazoa > Arthropoda > Insecta > Diptera > Drosophilidae > Drosophila > Drosophila auraria. The sequence continues at coordinate 72,682 of VNJW01010208.1, forward strand.
AACTTTATAATCTTAACTTCAGTACTTAAAGGAAATTAAAACCGGAACAGGCCAGTTAATTATTCTTTGATAAATCCAAATAAATTACTAAATTCTTGAGTGATATAAATCACTAATAACGACTTTATCGAGAGGGATGCTTTCGGTGGAAGATCTATAGAGAATGGCTGGAAACCCGGTATTGGTATTCGGACCCGTATTTTGGGTTCAGTGGCCGGAGCTCGGAGCTCCGAAGCTCTCGGAGCTTCGATTTCTGCTTTGCATTTTACGGCCATCTATCTATCGCGTTTGATTGCTTCGCTTTTGCGGCGCTTTTCGTCTTGGCTCAAGTTCAATGTCGAAGTCGAGCGATTTAGCAGCCCAATGTTAATCAATCTATTTAGCCGACATTTAACTTTCACATAAACAAATAAAAATAAAAATAAAAATAAAGAGAAGAGCTGCATTGCGTCAAAAAATATTAAATCAAACCAAAAAATTACATTAAAACGAATGTTAATCATTCTATTTAAACTTTCAATTGGATTTTTAGTGCTAATTATAATTCTAAATAAATTGTAATTAAATTCAATGTTTTTTATGGCTTAAATCCTTCTAGAAAATCATAAAGAAATAATTACTTTGACAGCCCTTATGTGCCTTTATGTGAAATTAAATGATTCATATGTGGCCCGACTCATTATTATCTCCGGATCTTGGTCACGTGCTCCATTAAAAGGCACTCCAGATCCAGGGACAGAGGACAGACAGACATATACTCACGTCATTGAACTCGCTCTTGAAGGGTCCATGGGATTGGATGAGCTTGAAGAAGCTCTGCAGACGCTTCGATTTGTGAGGCAGGACGGGCTGGGCATAGGCCAGGCAGTACTGGCCTCGAATTATGGTTTCCCCATCCTGATCCTGGTCTATGCTCTGGTCCTGATCCTTCATTCGCTGCTGAATGCCCAGGCACTGATCAAAGTCGCCGGGCTGATTGATGTTGCCATTCAAAATGCCCGAGTTCAACTTTCCACTGGCATCGTGCACTGGGAAATAAAAAGGGAATATAAACAATGAACATAAATTTATATTTTGTTGTTTATTTAATGTAATTATTACTGGAGTGTATTTTATTTTGTTTAACTATTTATTCGTTAATTACCAAGTGCTGATTTTCTAAAAGAAAATATGTTGTCTACACTTTTTAACTCATTTAGTTCCTCTTTTGTTTACCTCTTCATTTTATTTGTTTAGCTGATAAAATGTATAAAAAATACCTCGTTCTATTCATCAAATTAATATCAATAAAGTTGGAATAAATTAGCATAATTAGACGACTTTCTTGAGAGCAATGACTGATACTATCAGTTAGTAAAAAACAACCTAAGGTGTATCGTTATAAGAGGTTAACTTTGAGTGATACTTATTCTACAAAGTCGTGTAAATTTATTTTATAATAATTCCCTTATATTATTAATTCCCTAAGTATTTTTTTTAGGATATAGACTGCTTTAAGCTTTGTCTTTAATTAAAATAATAGTTGTCACGAATATTTTGTTTCTCTAAATTGTTAAAGTATTTATTTATAAAGTAAAGCAAGGTTCCACAGCATAAAAGGATACGTTTTTCAATTGGAGAGCCCTCTAACCTCTCAGTTACCATTAAAAATCAAAATAAATATCTATATTAATTTTCCTGCCATTATTTTGACCTCTCTGCCTTGTAAAATTCTTGTTATTCATTCAAGTTGAAGAATTCCTCGAATAACTGAAAGTGTGATCCATTCACGTTTCGCTTTCGGGTCTCCAGTTGAAGGTGTGTAGTGTGGTGTGTAGTATGGTGTGTACTATGATGTGTAATATGCTCTCTGTGTGTGTGTTTGGGGCGGCTGGGTGGTGACCTTGACTGTGATCGCAACTCGTTTTGTGTCTCGTTCTGATTCTGAGCCGCAGTCAACGTCGCCGCCGCGTTGCGGTCTTTTGTGTCAAGTTCGCGTGGAATCACTGCTTTTTGCTTTTTGCTTTTTGCAATCGCTATTTTCGCTCGCTGTTTGCAATTTTGCTGCTCTTGGCAAGAAAAAAAAAAATAAACAAAATTCACCAGATGCAATTGGCAGTGCCACCAGTGTGTGTGTGTGTGTGCGAATGTGGGTAAAGTTCGACGGTTGGCCTTCACTTTAGCGGCGCAAACACACAGTTGCAGCCTACAGTGCCGGACAAGATAGCAAGTGATTTGCGGCCCTGGAAAGGTTAGCGGAGCTTACAGTTAATTTTTATGGTCATTGAAGGTTTAGTTCTTGGACTTTTAAGATACGACAAGTTTTCAAGAGTTTTACATAGTTTTGTTTTTATTTTTTATGGTAAGATAACTATTTTCTTTCTTTTTTAAATGATAATTCTATGAAAGGAATTATGTTTCTCTTTAATTTTAAAAGAAGCGGTTTATTTTCCTAGAAAAAAAATATTGCCTATATTTTGGGGTTGCTTACAGAGCTTGTTTTTAGAAGTAACAATTATTTTCATGGTCGGGGCACTCGAGTTTATGTTATTGATTCTATTTTTAATGACATTTAAATGCTTCCATAGTTTCTGGAGTAAATAAAATTAAAGGGCATTGAAAATATTTATTTTAAGACTATATTTTCTATATTTTCTAATCAAAAGTGCTTCTTAAATCATAGACTGTTTAAATTCTTTTAAAACCGAAAACTAAAGTAGGAAATGATATTAAAATTTTAAGAAAAACAAGTTTCTAAATATTTGTACTATTATTCTGAGGTATCTGAGTTTGAATATTGAATATTGATCTTAATTATGGCTTCAAAAAAAATCAAATAATGTTGTAAACACATCATATTCCTCTAAAATATATTTGCCACTAGTATTTTGATCACAACTGTTAGGATCTGAGGCACATATGACTTTGGGGTCTTTCGATTTATGTCGACTCGTCTGGCGGTCATACAGCTCGCCGGCAGAGGCCAGTTGGCAATGACTCGAATTCGAGCTGAACGTCCCCCGACTGGTTCTAGGTATCCAAGCATCCAAGCAGCCAATCCAAGTCCAACTATTATCCACTTGCAGAACTAGAACCTGCGTTGACGCCTTATTCTTTTGCTATTTTTAATTTTTGCTCTTCTGGCTAATTTGTTGGCTGTCACGGCCTGGCCTTGAAAAGTCCCCCTCCCAGATAATGTTTGCTCAGCTGTTCGATTTGGTACTCACTCCGCAAGGCCCACAGATCAAAGTTGTCCAAGGCGTCCAGGTATTGGCGCATCTGGCGGCGACACAGCGACGAGGCATCCGGATTTCTGGCCGGATCGAAGGGCTGGGTGATGGCCAGAAAGCGCCGACCAATGTTGTACAGGTAAACTGAAAGGAAAGGAATTAAATTAAATAACTTAAAAAATATAATATATAATACTGCTAAGCTTAAAGTACTAAATTCTTTTATAAATGCAATAACACTTAGTTGGTTCAGTTAACATTTAACCCGTTCAATTGAGCAAATTATAGTTTAGATCGCTTACCCCCTCATTTATCACCATATCATATGGCTCCAACTTGGCCAATACTTTATTGGCCATAATTGTGGCCATTTCCAGCGAAGGCTGCACTTTTCAAAATTGCATTATATCTACAATTTCACAGTCAAACTTGCAAAAAGGAAGTTGCTATGGAAAATAATACCATTAAATTGGATATATCGTTTGTGGCCAAGCCGCCGAAAGGCAAACAAGGCTTCGAGGTATTTACAAGCAAACGCTAACCCGTGATCAGCAAATATTAATAGTGATCGGTAATCAGTAATCAGTAACCAGCGAAGTGTATCATATCATAATTGTCAAATCACAATATATATCGGGCATGGAAAATTACTTTAAATTAAAGCTATCTGTTATGAACGGAGATTAGTTTATATTGTGATATTTTGTTGGGTAATTTTAAAATGTTTTGGAAATTCAGGATATTACGAATTTGGCTAAAGAAATAAATTTGATTATTTTATAGGCTTTTTATGTGATAATATTAACCAATCTAAATAATTTCCTGTAGAAAATTAAGCTTTTTAAATACATTTTCAGCGGTCTTGGAAGTTTTTCTGCCACAAAAGAGATGGATTTTATATTTTAAGTAATAAAAAGTCGAACATTCTTCTTAATTGTTTTGAAATTAATATTAGGAATTTAGCTGAAGTTATAAATTGGAGAATTTCGTATAGTTTTATTATGTAACCATATTTGGCATTGTATATAATTTTCTGTTGAAAATTACACTTTTTAAACAAGGTTTCTACGGTCTATGAGTTAGATTTTATATTTTGATCAATAAAAAGTCTTACAACTGAGAGTTCTAAGCTGCAAAATAATATCTAGAAAATTTGCTGCACTATTTATATGTTTTCATTTATATTTTTTACTATTTATATATTATTTTTTATTATAAAGAAAGTTTAAAAATATTTTCCTCATAGTCTTTGATAAGAATCAATTTATTTTGATAATAAAAAGTTAAAATAAAGGTTTTAAAAGCTTCCCTGAATTTCAAGAATTTTTCTTACACCAAGAGACCCATCTCTATAATTTCTGTATAATTTTCTGAGTCTCCCAAGGCCTCCCCCCTTTCTTATATATCCAATATTCCAAACAAATATAATGCGTATAAAGTGCTCTCCAAATTGGACAAGGTCAGACCCCGTTGGGCACGTGGCAGTGGCAGTGACAGTGACAGCGAACAGGAAGTCAGTCGCCTTTGGATAATGAGGCGCCATCCCGACCAAGATGGTGATGCCTGGCTGGGATGGCAGAGTTCCAGTTTCAGGTCCCCCAAAAGCCCCAACGATTCCCCCCACATGGAGTGGCCACATCATCAGCATGCCATGGCGGTGCTTTGGCTACTGATTAACATTTCCATTGTGGCCGGTGTTGGGATTTTTATGCTTGGCTTCTCTCTCATTTGGAATGCCGATCTCGTCCAGCCGTCGAACATCGATCCATCAGCCATCCCAGTCTGAGCCGCCCGCCTGCATCCGTCTTTCAGGAGGAGAAGGGGAAAAAAGTGCTAAAATGCGTCAGAGTGCGACGAGATCTGACTGCGGAATGCGGCGGCGACCTGTCGTCATATTCTATGTATATATATGTATATATCTCAGATATATAGACATACGTGTGCCCACTAAATTTGGAAAATCAGGCAGCACGAGGAAGAATTGGGAATTGGGAATTCTACGATCCCCGATCAATTGTCAGTCGCGGCATGAAGATGAGCCAACAATGGCAGCCTGGCAGCCGTGCGAAACGAAGCCGACTTCGCTCATTAGCAACGCAAATTATGAAGATCTTGGGATAGAGTGAGAATGACACAACCGGAGTTCCAGAATTTTGTAGTTTGTAAGTGTCTAAAATCGGCTGAATTGAGTTCCTTGAGCTAATGGCCATTGTTCTGGGGTGAGTTTAAAGCTAACTAGGAGAGATTAAAGGAATTTAATTGAGTTTTTTAATGATGAAAATAAATACAAACGAGTTTTCTTTAGGTTATTATATTTTCTAGTTGAAAATAATAATAAATAATCCGTTTCAGGAGTTTTAATTCTTCAAAATAATTTAAGAAGTGAAGATTACTAAACAATCCCCAACAATCCTTGGAATTATTATGCAAGCGTTTTGGCAAACCATAAAAAGTCGAAAAAAGCGGGACAAAAAGTCCATTAAATGTTCAGGGATTGGAAAATTAATAGCATTAGAGAAAAACTTTATACGAAATCCCCCGAAAAATTCAATTGTGAATGCATGATCGTAAATCCATGTCACTTCTGTGACACAATGAAATGGAAAGCAAAAGCCAGGTGGTTTTATGCTCCTCCATTGCCCCATCAATCAGAGTCAGCCAATAAATTTTTGCAGAAAATGCACAGTGGCAGAAAAATATAATAAAAATATTTGAATTAATACGAGAGAACTACAAATAAACTATATATAATATGGGTATTGTGGTATTTATATCATAGACTGAGAAAAGTGTGTTAAAAAATTCTAGAAACTAATTTTTCCAATAGAATAATAAACAATTAAATAAAGACAAGTAAAATAGGTCAAGTAATATTTTTAAAAATAATTTATTAGGAACCATAAACTACTTAATTCTTTTCTTCTTCTTTTAAAATAATTATATCTACGTAAACTACTTGTTATAATTTAATAATAATTATACACCTGCCTAATTCATGCTTTTCCCTATTTTCCTCAGGCTTAATTCAAGGCTTTCTGTCTGTTTAATAATTCAAAATTGTATAATATTTAAATCTTTTTATATATTTATATTTATTTATATTTATATAAATTTTATAACTTATTTCCAACCCACTGTCCATTGGCCAGATGCTAAGTAGCCGCCAGAGAATGCCGGCTGAGCTTGCACTATGTAAAACAAGAACCGCACTTCAGATCAGGCCAATACAGGCCAGCAGCTGCCAGTCGGTAGTTGGTTGTTGGTAGTAGTTGGCGGCTTAATTAGCCGTGTGTTTCGTACTCGTATTTGTACTTGTCTCTGACCCACTTGGGCAACCTGCTAACTGAAAGCCGAACAGCCAACAGCCAGCAGCGAACTCGCGCGACTCGCGAGTGTGTTGGCCAATTCCTGGCCGAAAATTCGCGCAATCCTTGGCGCCAAACGCTGCTTGGAGTTGGCCAAGAGCGTTCTAGTTATCGAAACGGATCGGATCGGATCACTTGGATCGGGGAGGGTAATCGCCGGTGAATGGGCCATAAATGCCATGACTCGACGCTTTGATTTAAGGCAATGATGAGAGCGCAAAAATGATTTCATTTTACCAATTAGCACCGGCTCATCTCTTTTGAGTATTTATCTATACCTATATCTATATCTATATCTATATCTAGATATATATTTGTATTTATTTAGACTTCCACAACAAATCGTTCAGCACTTGTCACTTTGTTCTCGCAAACATTTGGCCAGCTACTGCAATGCGATCGCGATCGACTTCGGCCCCCCTCAGGCATGGGTTTGTTGGCATAGTTTACACAGAGAGAAAAATACTGGATTTTTGAGGCACACAAAAGAATAGATAAATAACAATTTCTTAAATTAATAATTTTGACTACTGTCATAAATATATAACTTGTAAAAAGAGAAAGACTAACAAATTAAATAAATTAAAAAAAAATTAATAATTATATCACTTAGGTTCACTTTTTAACATTATTTATTTTTAAGAAATGTAGGAAAAAGTATTGCAATCACAAAATTAGAGATGGCAGGTATTTAAATTGCAATAAAAATAATTATCGATGATGTTTGTTATCGTTCTGCGATATATTATTAAATTTTACTTCGATTTAATTTGTGAGCTTAAGATCTATTTTTATAAGTAAACAAGTACATAACCTAAACATACCGAAGTATGCATATATTTTATAAAATAATAGTAACGATTCTTGTTATTTTGTTCGATATATTTGAATAAATATCGATAAATCACAAAAATACCAAAATTCTTTTATAAAGAGATTTTTTTAAACAAATTTATTTTAAATATTAAAATATTTGATATTATTTTTATATTTATTTTTGCCTTAAATAATTTATATAAATATATTTCCACCCCCTATGTAATAAATAGCTCTTAAACTTTATTCCTACTTTTAAGGTATATATTAATTTTTCTCTCTGTTCCCAAGCGCTCAACTTAACGCGACTTTAAAGCCAATATTTACCAAGCCAATTGGCAAGCTTAGCTCCGGGCCAGCCACCGTCTGCGCCCTGCCTGCGCACCGCCAAAGGGGGTTAAAAAGCTTGTTATTCGGGCCAATTAGCCACCGTTATGCAAAGTTCTTGTTATCTCAATGGGGCTAGATATCTCGGGTTCCATATTCGCGGTAACCTCCGGTTGCTACCTTACCTTCATCATTCCTATCAGCATTAACCATTAGCCGTAATGTACGATGACTCTTTTTCGCTAATTTCTGGCGATTGAGTGGAAACATGCATGGGGATTTTATAGCCGGCACTTGGGGCCTGGTCAAGTGGTCATCCCAGGCGATGCGGCGATGCGGCGTTGCGGATGATGTCGCACAGCCACTCGTCGGCGCTGGGGAAGATCAATTACAAACAAACGAGCCACAAAGTGGGCAGAGAAAAAAATAAAAACCGAAAGCGAAAAAAAGCGAAAAAGCCAAAGCACTTAAGGCCCGGCCTGGTGGGATGGGGATGGGTATATGGGCTGGTCCTAAGCAGGAACGAATGGGGAGGTACATCTTCATTGGGCACTACGTACTTAGCGGTATTCGTTATGGGATTTTTTTGTGTTTTGTTTTTGGTTGCGACTTGTAAAAGTTGTAAATTTTATGGGGTGCAAAAATTAGCCATGGAGCTTTGCAAATTTTATTTAAAACAATAAGTTGATAAATAGGCCTAAGTATATACCTTGAAAAAAGCATAATTACATGTGTAACTGGCATAAAAACCTTCCTAATAATAGCTAAAAGAGATCATAATAATAACTCTTTGTAATTTCCACCAATTTTGTGCATTAAAGATTGCAATATAAATGGATTAAATGCGATTCGCTTACGTGAGCCAAAATGGCAATTAAATCAACAAAAAATTGTCTCGTTTACGTGAGACTTCGCACTTTGCCTTGACTTGTACTTGGTATATAGTGTATATAGTACACATATATATGTATATCTCGGGGGTTTTCCCCCGAATCATCCTCATAGTCCTAACTTGTACTGCAAATATTGGCACCGGAAAAGAGAATTAAAAAAGCCAACAAGGCCAAACCTTTTAACAAGAATAAGTGCGCAACCAAAAGGCGAGACATCGGATTAGATAAGCAGATATAGATACAGCCTACAGAGAGAGCTACAGATAGATATAGATATAGTATATATCAGAGGTGTTTGCTTTGGGGTTGGGCAGCCGGAAGTGGCCCGGAGATGCGTCAGTTCTTGGCCCAAAGGCGAATGGCGATTGGGTCACGTCGACCAAAGCCAACAAAATAAATCAAATATGCGATCGCAGCAATTGATTTTATTTGACGCACGCTCGTCTTATGCAACATTTCGCTTTGGGTCGCCTTTTTGGCCAAGTGTCCGAGTGTCCGAGTGTCATTAACATTATACATTACACATTACACATTATACACAATTGCAGAAATCGCTTTTGGCCGAAATGCCCAAGGCCTTGGATGTGGGCGGCGTGAGAAAGTGCCGGACGATCGATTGGTAAGCGATACGCAGAGAAAAAAATTATATTAAGCCCTGAGTGGGGTCTCGAAATGTTATTTAAATGCAGTTTAAATATTTGTTAAATATAACATTTGAATAAGAGGAAAAACTTAATGAAAATAAACATGAAATTCAATATTATCCAACCTCTGAGTATAATTATGGAAAATAAATGAAGTTATTAAGTTTTTTTTACAATAGAACTAAAGCAAAGAAAAGCTGTATGAAATATATATTTAATACTAAACAAAATCCATTTAAAATCTCATATTTTAATTTGACATGTTAAATTTAAAATTAATATTAAATTTCTCACTCAGATTTAGCTTAGTTTCCTTTTTTGACTTTTAAGAAAAATACTCTTCTGGCTTTTAAATTTAATGTTCCTCATTTTCTACAATTTTTCTAAATTTAAAAATATAGTTCTAAATATAAAAACAATATAAATTTAATTATTAAATTGGTTTTTTAATGTTATATTAAATAATAAAATATATACTTCAATTTTCTTTAAGGTTCCCCTTTTGGATTCAAGGCAGAAAACTCTTGTCTCTCAAATTTAATGCAATTTCCCTATTTATTATTTATAGATAATAAATTGCATAAGAATAATTTTAAAAATAAAAACAAATAAACAAAAAGTATAAAATAAATATAAAATAATTAATTGAATATTTCCACAAATCCTAACAATAAATTCACAAAAAGAACAACATTTCCTTAAACGAAAAAATTCTTATAAAACCGACTCACCCCTCTCATCCTCCTCCACCTGGTCGTCATCGGCGGTGGCCTCCATCCGATGTACCTGGTGGAGCGTAAAGTTTCCGGGCTCGTGCAGCTCACTGAGATTGGCCGTCTGGTATTCCAGGATCGTGGTGGTGGCCTCGTCGGCGAAGAGCTTCAGGCTATAGTTCACCTTGTCCTCGAAGATCGAGGCAATCTTGCTCTCCAGCTTATCCCCGGCGACATCGCCATTATCCGATCCCTGACCGGATCGACTGAGCAGATTATCGCCCAAATTGCAATTATCCTTCAGGTTGCAAGTGTCCGGCACGGAGACACCATCAAGGGCCAGACAGCTGGCGAGGAAGAGGGCCAGGAGGAGCGTGCTGGCCATGGCAAGGGACGACATCCCGATGCGGGTGACTTGAAGGAAATTTTCTTTCAGTTCTTCCCAAGACTAGCCTGGCACATAATCACAGACAGACACGAGAACAGCACGAAACAGCAACAAAAAATTGTGTTTAATATTTATTAAAAATTTTTGAGTTGGAAAAAAAAAATAGGGAAATATTTCGGCGATATATTTTTCGAGATATTCGATTGGGGTTTAATGGGCGCGAGGCGGCGGATTAGATCTAGCGACCGCCAAGACGAAGCATTCGACGACAACTGATTGTCCAAATGCCGCCGAGCATGCGAAGACCGCTCAGCTCGGCGGCGGCTCAGCGGTTCGGCGGTTCGGCGGCTCGGCAACTTCAGTTCGGGGCTCGGCGATCTGCGAGCGAATTTCAAAACCAAATGCAAGCCGAATTTTTTTTTTATTCCCAGACGATCTACGATCTGCGATCAGCTCTGAGAACTCTATGTGCAGCGGCGGCGATTGCATGGCCAAAATGCCAGATGATCCGCCGATCCGCCTGTTCACCTGCTAATTTGCTCAGCCCCGAGAACGAGGAGAATGAATCCCCCCCCATGTGAGAGTCGAGTCCCACAGTCATCGGCATTATCATCTGGCATCTGATAATTGTGGCCGCCATGAAAAGTGTAAATATCGGATATATATAAGCCTCCTGATAAATGGCGGTGACAAATGGGTCTGGCAAATCTGATTCTGACCATGGTTTATCATAAATCCAAATCTTTATGCCCCAAGAGAAGGTAATGGAAGTTATTTTTTAGTTAATTAGAGTTGCATCTCAGCTTGGAGAATTATTTAAAATAATTTAGAGACAAAATATACAGAAGAAACTATTAAAACTTTATAATATCAAATATGAAATATTTATTTTAGATAAGAATTAATTAATTAGAGTTGCATTTTGACATAGAGAATTTTTAAAAATATTTTACTAACAAAATACACAATAAAAAAACAATCAAAACCTTATAAAAATGAATGTGAAATATTGATTTTATGAAAGAATCAATTAATAATAGTTGCATCCTCAAGCAGAGGACTTTTGAAATATTTTTATAAAGAAATTTACATCAGAAAATTATAAAATAAAATCTGAAATATTTATTTTATATAAGAATTTACTTAGAGTAATTTTTAAAAATATTTTTCTAACAAAATATACAATAAAAACTATTAAAACTTAATAAAAACGAATCTGAAATATTTATTTTATATAAGAATTAATTAATAAGAGTTGCATCCTCAAGCAGATGACTTTTGAAATATTTTTCTAACAATATATACATTAAATAATAATAAAAGGGAATCTGAAAAATGTATTTCATATAGAATTAATTTATTAGAGTTTTATCTTAGCTTGGTGAACTTTAAAATATATTTTACAAATAAAATATACATAACAAACTATCAAAACTTTATCAAAACAAAGCAAAATCTTTATTTTATATAAGAAATAATTTCTTAAGATTTATATCTTCCAGACACTCGTAACCTGAGATCATTTCTAACTTAACAAAATTCTTTATGGCCAAAAATATTATATAAACGAAACAGTCATCGTGATATTTATTAAATAAGAATTAAATTCCAAAGCTCAATGGAATAAACAGTTATTAAAATGTCAGCAAATGAAACAAATATTAAATGAAAAATATAAAGGCAATAAGAATTAAATAATCCTACCTTACCTGAAACAGAAACAGAAACAGACCGACCTTTGTTCCCGTTTTGGTGACATTAAAGACAATAAATTTAATAACAAGAAACTGGATTTCGAAATTTAATAAATTCAAATTCTGTTCTTGGCGTTACACAAAAACGGAGGCGCGATTTCGCGAATTAGCATGACACGACACAATCGAAAGAGAGAAGTCGGTGAAAGATTCTCCCCTAAAACGGAGAAAAGGTGAATGACATCATTGGCCAAATCATAAACAGAGAGCCAGAAACAGATGATCTTCCTCGTCTGGCCCTGAGGATTCCAGGCGGCGATCGTGTCGCAACAATTTCTTGCTGATCAATCGCATTAGAGGCCAAAAAACGTTTGGAAACATAATTACAGGCAATCTGGCGACGATGTTGTTGGCCAATAACTCGTTTCGATGACAACAGAAGATAGAAGGCGGCGAAGAAAACGAGTTCCATGGATAAGACCATGACGCGTGAAAGAATCGTTGGTGGCTAAAGTGTCCATCAGGCTTACGGGCGAGATGATGATCCAGCCCAGCCATAGACCAACATAACTCAAAGTCACTGCAGTCACAAAATTATTTCTAATTTTATTATTCATTTTTATTTTATTTTAAAATATTTCCAAGTCTCCACAATTTTCTTTTTCAAAGTTTCATGGTTTTTATTTCCTTTTCTCTATAAATATTCATATCATTTCCTTCTACATTGAAAACCCCAAATTATACAATGATTAGATCCATTTAAGATCCATTTAGGATATAATTTTTTGTGCCGTGCAGCAATGGTGCAAAATTTGCCATTCGCAATGCAAAAAAAAAGAAAAATACAAAACAAAACTGACGCAAATGCATTGAAAGTGAGTCCGGTCTCTGGTCTCTGGTCTGGTTGCCAATATCAAATTACCCAAGCCGACCCGACGCCGGCAATTTGCAGCTCGGTTAGCCATATACCGCATATACAAATGCTATATATCTATAAAAGCTATATGGACATATAGCCAGCTAGTCCACAGGTCCATAAAGCGGTCGTTGCCGCCGCCGGGTTCTTGCAACAGGCGTAAATTGCAAGCGGAACCAGAGCACTGCCAAAAAAATTAAGAAAACAAAAAAGCCAAAAGCAAAACAAAACAAACACTAAATACTTGTGTCTATATAGTTAGATATATATCTTGAGACTATTAGGAAAAGTGTCGAGACTTAGGGGTATCCATTGGTTCTTAATAAGTAATTTATTTAACAAGAATTAATTTTATTTTCTATATCATTGAGAGTTTTATTAAATTTAGCATTACATTTGTTGGGAAAAGCCTTAAATAAATTATAAAAATTATAAGTTTTGTATAAAATTTAAGGCACATACTTTATGTAGTTATGTTTATTAAAACATATATTTTCGAAAATTATTTAAGATCAATAGAAGCATCTAAAGAAATGACTTTAAAGTATTTAGCATTATCTTTATTATGTTTTTGTATTTATTATATTTTATATATTTATTATACTTTATAGTTTTATTATTATTTAATTTCTTATGTTATTATATTATTAATATTTATTTTTTGGCCCGAAAAGGACACCTATCTACTCCTCGGAGAAACTAGTTTTCCAGGGCACAAGAAAATAACCATTCTCTTTCGTTGGCGCTGGCGGCAAAAAGGAAGAATGTGGCAATTGACTCTGGCTGTAGCCGTTATTTGGCACTGAAAAAAATTGCAAGTGACTCAAATTTATAATTTGTAGAAACTAAAAAAAAGCATACAGTAAAATACATTTAAAAATGCAATCAAATTGAATTAAAAGTGAGGATTTAAGGCAAAGGCTTTCAGTAAAAAGAGTTCTTAGATTGAAAAATTAGCTTATACACGTATATCAATTTTATTTTTAATTTCATGTTTAGTTTTAAATATATTTCTCTCTATTCCTTTTTGTGGCTATGTGTGGCTATTTGGCTATCGTTTTGGCCATGTCTGCTCGGAGGGGTATCGCCGGCTGTGGCAATCTGAGCGAGTTCGGTTCCGCGGAACCAACAACCAACAGCCAACGGCGACGGCAACGGCGTCTCATTAACAGGCCAAGTTGCAAGTTGCATGTGGCGATTTTTCAAGAGGCAACAACCAACGTTCAACCGAAAAGTGACGGAGTGACTGACTGACTGACTGACAGACTGACAGGCTGACTGACTGAGTTTGGCAATTGGCCAAGCCTCTGACGTTTGCGTGGCTGCGTTGCCAATTGAAATGTTGCCGTCTTTTGGCTTTTTGGCATTTCGTGCGAATTGTTTTTCAGCCGGCTTTTGTGGTCTCTTCTAGAGTTCTTGTTTGCTCGGCTAAATAAATATATATTAGCTTGAAAAGGCCCTTGCAGCGACACCAAGCTGCACTCAAACCGGTCGGAGATGTTACCAAACACTGTAACAGCCAAAGACATCTTTTAAAGACCAACGATCAGGCCCATCGATGGCCACACACTCGCGGATTGGTAATAACCAACGAGCCATACTGATAACGCGATGTCTCTATTTGCCGGCAAATGTCCAAATGTTTGCCAGTCAAACACGGCAACAAAAAAAGGCAACAGAAGAGCGAACAAAAAAAAAACAGACACTGTATAAACATTTAAGTGCACAGAAAACAGCGAGCAACAAAGCAAACAATGTTCAGACAAAATCAAAGTGCAAGCGGGAAGAACCTGTGGTTAAAACTGACTGAAAAAAATATAAATAAAATTAAGAAAATTAAGAATTAAAAGAATTATGACGCGAACTTGATATAAACCTAATTGAAATGAGGAAAAGAGGGCAAAAAACTAAACTGAATCAAAATAATAAAATGTACTAGCTAATTAATATTCCCAGATTAAATCTTAGCAGATATTTCTTATATTCTAGTTAATATTAACTTAAATTATATTTTTTTTCATCAAGTATTTATTAAGATGTACAAGCAATAACCTGAGTAACTTTTTAATGAACTACCAAGGAAGTCAATCAATCATTTCCAGACTTAATAAAATAACCAAAAAAAAAAAGATAAATAAAAGCAACACGGCAGACATTTAATCACTGATAAATATGAACAAATAGACCTTCTTTTTCTCGGCCTGATATTTCCATTTTTGGATTTTCCAATCCACTTGCGTCGTCGTGGGAAGTCAATGGGTTAAGTGTGAGCCTCCTCGGATCGCCCCTGCATTCGCCTATGCACTTTGATGAATAAAAAATCAAATGATGAAGGTATGGAAAAAAAATATCATAAATGATAATGCCCATCAAGTTTGTGGCTCGTTCAAGTCTTTTGTTTTGGGCTGCAGTGGGGAGACAGACTGTTACGTTAGATAATTTACACGGAAAGAAAGTATAAGAATAATATAATAAAAATAAAATATATTATATAATAAATATAAAGTATAACAAATAATAAATATATAATAAGTAGTATAATAATATAATTTTAATTGTTAATAAATATCTATAGAAACTAAGAAACATTTTAAGCAACACTTTACTTATTGTCAGCAATCAAATAGGTTTTAGTTTTTAGTTTTTATGGCCTAGAAATATTTTCTTGGGCATTTCTACTGGTTACACTTATATTTTTAAACCTATTATAAATAAACTTATGCTAAATTAAATTATAATGTTTGATTCTTGTTTATTTTTAATAAGAAAAATACAAGTTATTTTAATGTTTGAATTAAGATCCTATCTTTAAAGAGTTTTGCTCGCCTAATTTGAGTTTATAAACTATTTTTAAGCTTAAAATTTTGTAATAAAATATACCACAAATATTTAAGTGATTTTTTAGTTAAGTTTATTTTTCCTCAGTGCCTGTGCATTTGTAGCCTCTTCGCTCTGCTTTTGCGCTGCTTTGGCTTCCCAACCAACTCCTGCCTGCAGCTGACGACGACGGCGACGACCTTGGCAGTTGTAACCCATTTTCATTTTCAATTTTGATTTCTCGATTTCGACTTCAATTTCGCTTTCAACGGCGGCGACGTCGACGGTTGCCACTGCAACGATTTGTCTGAGGAATTTTAAACAGTTTCTTTGTCGATGTTTTTCGGCCACGATATGCATACGATGAGGTTGTCTCGTGGTGTCGATGGCTCTTGGCTGATAGCCCGGGTCCAACTCCAAGTGTGTCTCTGTGCTGGGCTGCAGCTTGAAGGGCAGAGCTTGGAGCTTGGCTAATTCGGTTCGAGCCAGGCCAGGCCAGGCCCAAATACCGACCACGTCAGCTGCCATCCATCCAGCTCAATTTCGTTTTTTTTTTTTCGCTTTGTTATACCCTTGCAGAGGGTATTATAATTTTGCCATGATATTTGCAACGCAGTGAAGGAGGCATCTCAGACCCCATAAAGTATATATATTCTTGATCAGCATCACCAGCCGAGTCGATCTAGCCATGTCCGTCTGTCTGTCTGTCCGTCTGTCTGTCCGTCTGTCTGTCCGTCTGTCTGTCCGTCTGTCTGTCCGTCTGTCGGTTTCTACGCGAACTAGTCTCTCAGTTTTTGAGCTATCGGGCTGAAATTTTCAGCATAGTCTTATTTCTTTAGCACGCAGTATATATGTCGGAACGGCCGAAATCAGACTACTATATCCTATAGCTGCCATAGGAATGATGGCGAAATTAATGTAAAAAAAATTTTAACTTCTCTGTTTTTCAACGAATTTCTATAAATTTCGA